>LTAE01006305.1:0-13876 GCA_001647135.1 Pontederia paniculata
GAGAAGAAGGCTAGGGCCGGCTAGGGGAAAAGAATTAAATTTGTTGGGAGAGATATTTATAACTCTAGAGTCCAAGTTTGTTGGACAATCTGAATTTATTTCAAATTTAAATTAATTTCGAATTTAAACTCTAATTTCCTTCTTCTTAGTTAAGGAAATATCTTTTGAGGAAATAAAATCTGATGGGATTAACTTTCTAGGAAGATAAAATTTGAGGAGATTAAATTTCTAAGAGATAAAAGTCTGAGGAGATAAAATCTTTGATCTCCTAATTATGAAAATATATTTGGAGAAAATAAATCTAAGGAGATTAAACTTATGAGAGGATAAAATTTGAGTTAGGTTTGGAGATAAATTGGGGATGAAATCTGGGTAGTTACAACATGCACATATTATTCTATGACACAATCGATTTTTTCCTTCTATCAATTTTATCCGATTATAATCAACTCTTTATTTTGTGAAGATATTATAAATTTCGAGTTTCCTATAACAATCACATTCTAAGCATCATATTATAACATTATAAATAAAATTGCATAGTTATCATGCAAGAAAGTAAGTCAACAAAATTTTAAACGGCTGATATAAGATTTATCATTGTTAATAAATTTATAGTTTAAAGTTATATGTAATCAATAAAATTATAATAATGATATTCTTTTTTATTACGAATCTATGAGTCTGGAAGGATAAATTAAAAAGAAAATAGATAAATTGTTGATAAAAATGAAATTTAAAATTTGTGAGCCACTCGTTGTTTACTACTACTACTACTACTACTACTACTACTACTACTACTACTACTAATAATAATAATAATAATAATTATTATTATAATAATAAGAATAAGAATAAGTTTCTGATGAGGATTGGAACATATAACAGTCTTAGAAGAACTAATTTAAATTTTATTTTCTTGGTTTAGGTACGGTCATTTTGTAATCAGGTTCTAAATAGTAAACATGAAATAAGCTAAAATAAAATGGTAGGAAAGAATAAGCTGATATTATAGGCGGACATATTTTTATCCTTTGTTTTTTCCCAATTTGTTTTATCATTATCTGAAAAAAAAGGAAATAATAATGATAAATGATGGTGTGTATTAGAAGAAGAAACAGTTTCTCGGTGAACTGATTAAAATTTTATATTCTTGATTTTATTTGTAAAATTTTATGCATTATGATTAATAATATATGATTAATTTGGATTAGATCTCATGGGTTTCTTCAAAATGATGCTTCGGTATGCTATCTTATTGTGATCGGATTTAATATGGTAATAGTTAAACTGACCATGCGAACTTAATGAGAAGGAAATATATACTTACAAATGGTAAAAATTAAAAGTAGAACATTTTAAACCACTAATCAAGTTCTGCCAAGCCGGTATATAAAAAAAAAATTGTGAGCTAGTCGTTGTTTCCTACTACTACTACTACTACTACTACTACTACTACTACTACTACTACTAATAATAATAATAATAATAATAATAATAATAATAGTAAGTTGCTGATGAGGAGGATTGGAACATGTAAGAACATGTAACAGTCTTACAAATAATTTTAATTTTTATTTTCTTGGTTTAGGTACGTCATTTTGTAATCAGGTTCTAAATAGTAAATATAAAAAACTAAAATAAAATGGTAGCAAAGAATAAGCCGATAGTATAAGCGGACACATTTTTATCATTTGTTTTATTTTTCCAATTTGTTTTTATCATTGTATATATCATAAAAAATAGGAAATAATAATGATAAATGATGTGTGGATTAGAAGAAGTAACAGTTTCTCGGTGAACTAATTACAATTTTATATTCTTGATTTTATTTTTAAATTTTATTGTATATTTTTATGCATTTTGATTAATTTAGATTAGTTCGCACAGGTGAACCTTTTCTCACAATGATGCTTCGGTACTCAATATTTTTGTGATCGGAGTTAATATGCTAATAATTAAATTGACCATGTTACAAATGATAAAAAATTAAAATAAAACTTTTTAAACCACTAATGAAGTTCTGCCAAGCCGGTATATAAAAAAATTACTTTTCCTGTACAAAATAATAATAATAATAATTAATTGTCCAATAAGGATACACGTGATCATGCTCCCTCCTCCGGGTCTATATACCGAAAGCATGCACTTCCCTACGACCAACCACGCAAAAGCTAGCCCAGTGCTTGCCTTGCCATTAAGGAATAAGGATGCCGCCCCTGCTCGCGCTCCCAAGTTACAGGATGTTATCCCCGATGCAAAGCATTCGGCACCTCAGATTTCCCGACTGTTCACGCCGGAAACGCTGTGTTCTCTACAAAATGGAAGCACCCACGACGACTGCAAGGAGGCAAACTAATTACCAACCAAGTTTGTGGAGTCATGACTACATACAGTCTCTGCCAAATAGTACCAAGGTTGCTTGTTATATACAATTTGAATATATACTTGAGTACTATCTAAAGAGTGATATCTGCAGGATGCGGAGGCAAATGCTGCAAGGATAGCGTCGCTGAAGGAAATAGTGAAGAAGAACTTGTTAGGGAGGAAGGAGATGAAGGATCAACTTGAGCTCATTGATACCTTGCAGCAACTAGGAGTGGCGTACCACTTCAAGAAGGAAATCAAGGATGTATTATGTAACATTCATAGAGTAGTACTAGAAGAAGGCACAAGTTTGCTACCAAAAGATGATCTTTATTTCGTATCACTCCTCTTTCGGCTCCTCAGACAACAGGGCTTCACCGTTTCTGAAGGTAACCGATTAGTTTGCATCGATGCATGATGTACATGTACATGACAGTCCGACGCGGGTGGCAGATATATTCGAATGTTTCGGAGATGAGAAGGGACGGATGAAGGACATGCTTCACCACCGGGCTGAGGGAGTGCTTGGTTTGTACGAGGCGTCACACCTTGCGATGGAAGGAGAAAGTGAATTGGATGAAGCCACAGAAGCCACGAGAAAACATCTCGAACTTTTGTTGCAGGAATCGGCACTGGAGACTCACCTGAGAGAGCGTGTGAAACATGCCTTGGATGTTCCATTGCACTGGAGGATTCCAAGGTTACATACGAGATGGTTCCTGGAAGTTTATCAAAAAAGACCAAACATGGATCCACACTTACTTGAACTTGCTAAGCTTGATTTCAACGTACTTCAGAAGCTATATTTAGAAGAACTCAAACAACTCTCATGGTAAATTCCAAATCTCAACAAAGTACTCATCATGCAGTTGGAATATTAACTGCTTAACGCACGAAAGTTTTAGTTAGCATCTTTGAAATTTTGTTGTTGTTTTTGTTGTTGTTTTTGTTGTTGATTAGGTGGTACTGGAGAGACCTTGGCATTGGGGAGAAGCCACCATTTCCGAGAGAGAGATTGGTCGAAAGCTACTTTTGGGCAATGAGTGTAAGCTTTGAACCACAACTTTCGAGTTGCAGGGTGGCAATGACGAAGGCAAACTGCTTGGTAGCAGTAATAGACGATCTTTATGACATATACGGAACGTTGGATGAGCTCGAGCTGTTCACCAATGCCGTGGATACGTACGTAATTAAGATCTTATATTTGTTTACCTCTAATTTACTTGTTGCAAGTTAATGAATTAATTACTCATGGCATTGGCACCTACTCGATGAAAATTTCAGGTGGGAAGATGACGCCATTAAAACACTCCCCGAGTATATGGAAATATTTTTTTTAGCAATTTTCAACACGATAAATGATATAGCATACGAGGTCTTGAAGGAGAAGGGGTGGAATGTAATTCCACACTTAAAGACAGCAGTAAGTAACGAGGCTTATCTGGAATTATTTTCTCTTGATAGCAAAACTAATAATATTATTGTTTTGTAACATTAGTGGGCAGATTTCTGCAAGGCAATGTTGGTGGAGTCGAAGTGGTACCATCAAGGCCACACGCCTAAGCTTCAGGAGTACTTGGACAACGCCTGGATGAGCAGTGGAGGCCAAGTATCTCAAATAGCTGCATGTTGTTCAAGCAAGGATTTATTCGAAGGTGATCTGGAGACTTTTACCAGTCATTCCGATCTGTTGTTGCGCTCATCCATGATCCTTCGACTTTGCAACGACTTAGCGACGTCGACGGTAACATTATTCATTAATTAATCTTGTTGTTAATAAGCTCTTGAATTTTTTTTTTTTGTGTTTTCTCTTGTTGTTTTTAATAATTAGTGTGCTATTAATGATCGACGATTGAACTACGTACGTGCAGGCTGAGCTTGAAAGAGGAGATGTGGCAAAAGCTGTTAACTGTTACATGAAGGAGAAGGGTGTTTCAGAAGAGAGGGCATGCAAACACGTAAAAGAGCTGATTAGATCAAATTGGAGAGCATTAAACGGCAACCTCTCTTCTACATCGCCTTCCCAGGAATACTTGAGGGACCTGGTGATCAACTTCTCTCGAATTGTCCACTGCATATATCAACATGGAGACGGATATGGCAAGCCTGATGGTGAAACCAAGGATCGCATTATTACACTCTTGATGGAACCTGTCTCTATGTAGACTCAGATATGTTTTAGGCGAATAGAAACCTTTTAATATATTTCAAATGATCTAGAACAAGGACCAACATATTTATTTGGTACTCTATTTTTCTATTTAGCTAAGAATTTGTCTCTCGAATTAAAGTGTAATATCTCAGATTTTTAAAGTAAAAATAAAATAAAATAAAGAGGAGATAGATAGGATAAGGAAAGATATAGTTGGCTAAGATTAGGAAAAGAGTTTGAATTGAAATCAAATTGTTATATTTCTTATCAATTAAATATTCCTAATCCTATGTTGACTATTTTAAAATAACCCTAATCATATGAAAGATTATCTTATGGAATCATAATCAAATATAAAGTTATTCTTGAGAGTTCTAATTGTATTCAAACTCCATCTAGGGATAAATTTCTCTTCCCTATAAATAGGACCCTACCCCTCTCCTCTCATCCCATAATTTTCTCTCCCTCTCCTCTCTCTCTCTCTCTCTCTTCCTTCTCTCTCCTCACAGGGTTAGATCAACATGGAGTAGGAGATCAATGACAAGGAAGAAGATAGGTTGGCTACAGAGGACGGTATGTAATTGTGATTATAATTAAGATTTTCTGTATGTAATTATGATCATAATTAGGACTTTAGGTATGGATTGGATATGATAATCATAGATTGTAGATTCTGGTTTTTAAATCTCTATGATGTTTATGCCCTAGAAAGATTTCCCCTACATGCGACGGATTGATTAGAAATAGATTAATAGATGATGTATATGATGTAGATTTCAAGGTTAAAAATCGTAGAAAACATAGTATAATCGATCTCCATAAAATAATATACATATAGTAAAAGTTTCGGATCTGTTCGGAGAAGGAAAAAGAGGCAACATCGCGCCCAGAATTCCCGTCACGGCCGTGACAGACCTATCACGGGCCGTGACGATACAGAGATGGCGGCACAGGACGGCGCGCGAAACACCCAGACGACCCATCACGGTCGTGATGACTACATCACGGGCCGTGATGGAGACCATCACGGTCGTGACGATCTCGTCACGGGCCGTTATGAGGAACAACGGAGTACCCAGGCACGGCCGTGATAACCTTCACGGGTCGTGACTTCAAGGGTCAAGGCATCGCGAGTCGTGACCACGCCCTGTTGTGTCACGACCGTGATGTGTATGTCACGGACCGTGACAGTATAGAACGGTCGATTACGGGCACGAGGCGCAAGGCAGCGGTCGCAGGCACACTGTTACGTTACGGCCGTGACAAGTTCGTCACGGGCCGTGACGATGTGGAAAAACTTGACGCTCCAGTCACGGCCGTGACCAAGTCTTCACGGGGCGTGACAGTATTGTCACGGGCCGTGACAGACCTATCACGGGCCGTGACGACTCACCAGATTTCTAATATAAGTCCAAGATTTTATGATGTTATGATTGTATTGATTGATTGAATATGAATTGATGAACGGTGTAGGTTTAGGTGTCTTTAAACGATAACCTAACTCAAGATAAGGATTTAAAAGATGAAATGATTGTGATTGAATTGATGCATGAAGAGGAAGGCCCCGGCGGACTTGGAGAACAGGCTTTAATCCTATAAGGGTTATTGGTGTTTTCCCAATTGTTATTGAGAACAGGCTTTAATCCTATAAGGGTTATCGGTGTTCTGAGTTATGGAACAAGGGCAGACTTTAATTCTATAAGGGTTATTGGTGTCCTTGATTATTGATAGAGAGAGTAGGCTTTAATCACTTGAGGGTTATTGGTGCTCTCTCTGAGTTTAATTGTTATTGATGGGTCTCGGGTTGACTCATGGCCTAGCTAGCCATATTGGCCCCGGATTGCTGGAATCTTCATGTACTAATAATTGAAAATTGATTGATTGAAAGTAATTGATAGGAAATGATCTATTGAAAATAATTGATGGAAATGAAGGACAAAAGAATAGTCCTATTGATATATTGAAAATTGCTATTGGATATTGGTATTGAAAGGTAAAGCTAAAGGCCAAAGGTAAAGAACGACCCTATTGAGATATTGTTAATTGTTAAAGTTTATTGTCAATTAATGTTTCCTTTACATATTGATTATCTTATTTATGATCATTTACATACTGAGTGTCAAAACTCACGGGAGGTTCATCTCCCCTACGAATTCAATTTTGTAGGCAAATATGTTCATATAGATGGTGATGACGCAGTGATAGCGTGATGGATGGCTTGCACATGGCGTAGGTCCTGGTCATAGATTGAGGATTGGCTTCCGCATTGACATGTACTTAGTGTTGACCAGTGGATTGGTCAAATGAAAGTCACTGATGTATGACGGTAGCGTCTCCAAAGTCAAGATTTTTGCCAGATGGCAAGGTCTGATTTTGGGGGCGTTACATAAAGTTTTCGTATTGATGTAAGATTTCAGGATTCAATAGGATATAAATTAAGGTATATGTAATCTTTATCGTATTCATGTCTGTGATTTCCATTTATAATTCTCGTATGTAATCCCTCGTCTCTAATCCCCATTTGTTATCCAAAGGGAGAAATTCTATGGGCAGCTTGCGTCGTTCTGTTCTATATGAGGATCTTTGATGACCTTTCTTAAAGGGGGCTCGGGAGGATATTCAATATGTAATTATCCAATTCTAAGTAAATTATTTTTTTGTCCGAGGAGGTAGCCCAATTAAGAATTAATCTCGTTAAATAACAATGTTCTTTTTTATGTGTGATTTCTTTTCTCTCGCCAATTTCACAATAAAATGACATTAAAGCAATATGTTTTGGCATCATCCGTAACAAAATGGTATCACAATTTTGGGCTAGTCTGGTTTGACGTAATTGATTTTTCGGAATGTAAATAGTGGTAAATGGAAATTTTGAGGTGATTTATATTTACAGGAGTTATTTTTTCATTGTTTGAATAGATGTAAATGAAATTCTGAAAAGTGAATTTAGTTGCTTGGAATGGTGTAAATGAAATTCTGTAAAATGAATTTAGTTGTTTGATTAAAATTTAAAATATGATGTAAGTGAATTATGTAAAAAAATATTTTATTATTAAAACTAAATATTTTATGATGTACTAGTTTTTTATATAATTAAATATTCTATTACCTTAATATTTAGATTAATATAATTGTAACCACTTACATGTATTATATCATATTTTTATCTCATTTTAAAATTTATATGACATTTCGGGTTTATTTTTAATATTTTAGTTATGATTACTTTAATTTTTTATATAATTAAATATTCTATTACCTTAATATTTAGATTAATATAATTGTAACCACTTACATGTATTATATCATATTTTTATCTCATTTTAAAATTTATATGACATTTCGGGTTTATTTTTAATATTTTAGTTATGATTACTTTATTAGTCCTATTATGTTTTAGAAAAAAAGATTGATTTGTCTTATTATTTGATTTCCATTTTATTTATGTTCTATATAATTTCTTATATCTATTAATTTAAAATTAATTTATTTAATATTTTATTCATTTAATTTATAATTGTTATTTTCTATTTTTATCATTATATTGTTATTTATTTATCATTTTATTTTTAATACTGAATATATTTTATGTATGTTTGTTATTTTTAGATTATATACATATATATATTATTGTTTATTTTAATGTATTTAATAATATTATTTAAATTTTTAATGCTAATTTAGTATATTATTTATTAATCTTTTATATTCTTCAATTAAAATCAAAATCTATAATTCTCTCTCCTCATTAATTGAACCCCACGACCTCTTCCTTTTCCCATTCCCGATCACTGTAGCGCCCAGGAAATTCTTTTAAAGTAAATTAAAATCCTAACACTTGGAAAATGAATTTACAGTAAACACATTTACATGTAATAACTTTTACATCTAACCAAACTTGTCCTTTATGTTTTGGTACCATCTGTAGCAAACTGATATCAAAGGTTGGTGACAATCCATTATAAAAAAAGGTGTCGATATATTATCATCTAGGTGACAATCCATTATCAAAGTGAGGTTCATCAATGATCTTTCATTAGACAAAGAGAAGGTCAATGATAGAGAACAAATTTAAGAACGGAGACTGCGGCGCTAAACAAGCTTGCAAAGTTGTGCAGGCGGGCACGAGCGGTCGTGCAACGCAGCATAGGTAGGGCGCCACTATGCGGACGCGCGTAGTTGTGTGGCACTGCACGGTCAGGGCGCTGCCGCACATAGTCGTGTAGTGCCTCATAGGGAAGGTGTTGCCGAGTGGGCGTGAGCTTCCGCATAAGCATGCACGCAACTGTGTCGTACCGCACAAGAACGGGCACTAGTGTTGCACGAGCACGCTACGTCGTGGGGGCTCATGTAACCGTGCAGGTGGGCACAACACGGGCATGCACAACCGTGCGGCACCATGCGGACTCACGCAATCGTGTAGGTGCGTGCAACTATGTGCGTAGGCCCAACACAAGCGTGCATAGCAGTGTGACATTGCATGTGCAGGGTGACACATGGTCAGGGTGCCAAGTTATAGTTTATTTGTTTAGAACTTTTCTATTTAGTTAGGATTTTATCTATCTCTAGGATTTTACGTTCCTAAGTTCATGTAGGAATGTATGATTTAATATGTATAAATTAGGGCTAGATGTAACCTCAATGGTATCCTCACCTCATCTGTTATCGCAAGGGAGAAATTCCATCTAGGATGGCTTGAACCGCCCATCTAGAGTCCGAGGGAGGGTCTTTGGGATCTTTGGTGACCTTCCTATGGGAGGCTGGGAGAGTATTTTGTTTGTAGTTCGCCAACTCCGAGTCAACTTTGTTTCTACCTGATGACGTAATTTATTTAGGGATGAACCTCATTAAACATCAGTATCCTTTTTCTATGTGTGATTTTTTTTCTCTCGCCATATTTCACAACAAACTAATGTTAGAGCAATATATTTTTGTACCATTCGTTACAAGCTGATATCAAGACTTTATATTTTGGTACCATTTGTAACTAGTAGTTCGTAATTAAGTTAATATATTGTTAATACAAAATATGTAAAGCAGTAAATCCCTTAAACCAAACAATATATACAATTACACATTCTAAATAAGTATCATCCATGCTCAAACATGATTTTAAATCTCTATCCCACTTTCGTTTATTGCAACTTCTCTAGAAGTTCAGTTTGGAACAAACAATATCACTACTATAACATAGTATTTAGGGAACAATGATCCGGGGACCAATCATATTTAAACGCATAAAAATTATAAAGGGCCAAATCAAACATAGTCCCAAATTCATCATGTTTTAAAGATATGTATTGTCCAAAAACAAACTTATAAGAAGCAACTTTCACATTGGTCACTAATGAATCAGTATTAGGCCATGTAACACCCCATACTTAAATAGAAAATGAAAAGATGAAAAAAGGCCAACACACACCATGTCAGATTTGAACGTGGACCATATTGCACCTGAGAACAAGATTGAGTGAGATTGAAAAATAAAAGGACTGAACAAACCATGTTCAGAATAGACACGAGCTATGTTACACCAGGCCAAGATAACTTTGAATTAAGGAAAGGAATGGATTGTGTTTGAGTATGTGGATCATGTCGCTCCTATGGACAAAGTTCTAGTATAATTAAAGTAGGATTTTAAATCTGAATTAGTTTCAAACTTATCTAAAAACCCTTGTACTCCTATATATAAGCCATATCCCACAAATTTATTATGTCATAAATAATTGTTTCTCCCTTTAGCAACTAGAATCTCTCTCTCTCTCTCTCTCTCTCTCTCTCTCTCTCTCTCTCTCTCTCTCTCTCTAGGGAAGAAGCAGGAGACATATCATGAGGGATGAGCGAGGAGAACGAGCAAGGACAAAGAGGAAGATAGTCCGAACAATCAAGGTATCTAAATAGGAGAATCAACTTTAGGGTTTCTCATATGTGTTTGATTGAATAAAGGGATTTTATAAAGATTGAGGGTAGATTAAAGTTCTTATACCAAGTTATAATTGTTGTAATGAATTATTAGAGTACATAATGCTCTAATCAACCTCAAGACAAAGACAAGAACTATACCCGCCACAACCAACTGAGGATTTGAACATAGGTTGTATCCTACTTGACATGGTTCTGGTTCAACGTTATGAGAATGTTCGTGCCGCTCATGATGCGGACCGTGTTCCTCGGATCAAAGGACGACACTGGCACAAACTATAACACCAAATTGGACATGGGTCGTATAGTCTACTGACACAAGTTGTGTCCATCAAGTGACATTGAGCGAAAATAGATCGCGTGGATCCTTGGACCATGATGAATGATATTGTGCTGAGTGTGAAAACATGCCCTATTCCAGGATCACACGGTGTGAAAGCTTACACAGATCACACGATCTTGTTCGTAAAGAAGAAGGATGGCTCACTCAGATTATGCATAAACTATAAGATGCTTAACAAAGCCACTATCAAGAACAAGTATTCTCTATTGCGGATTAATGACTTCTTTGATCAACTATCAAAGGCTGCGACGTTCTCAAAGATAAACCTGAGGAGTGGCTACCACCAGCTCAAAGTTGCAGAAGAAGACATATCGAAGACTGCTCAAATCAGATATGGGCATTATGAGTTTCTAGTAATGCCTTTTGGATTGATTAACACACCTGCCGTGTTCATGGATCTGATGAATAGAGTGTTTAGACCCTACTTAGATATGTTTGTCATTATCTTTGTAGATGGCATTTTGATCTATTTATCAAGCCTAAAGGAACATAAGGAGCATCTTAGGATCGTGTTGGAAACTTTGCATCAACATCAACATCAACTATATGCAAAGTTGCCTAAATGGGAGTTCTGGTTAGACCATATCATGTTCCTTGGGCACATAGTGTCAAAGCAAGGGATCACGGTGGACCCGACAAAAGTAGAAGTTGTCTCAAATTGGTCACCGCCAAGGAATGTCGAAGAAATCTGCAACTTCTTGGGACTGATAGGATACTACAGGTTGTTTATCAAAGACTTCTCCAAGATCGCATCGCCTCTCACAAACTTTACAAAGAAAGGAATAAAGTTTGTGTGGTCCCAAAAGTGCGAACAAAGCTTCAAAGAGCTGAAGACCCGACTGACTACATACACCAGTACACACCATTCCTTATAGGAGTGGTGGGTATGTGGTGTACAATGATGCTTGTGGCACAAATCTGGGTTGTGTACTCATGTAGCATGGCAAGGTCATAGCATATGCTTTCAGACAACTCAAGAAGCATGAAGTCAACTGTCTGATACATGACCTAGAGTTGGCAGTAGTAGTTGTAACCTTGAATATGTGGAGGCACTACTTGTATGGTGAAACTTTGAAGTCTACACGAATCACAAGAGCTCAAAGTACATCTTCATCCAAAAAGACCTCAACATGAGATAGAGGAGGTGGATCGAGTTCCTGAAGGACTATGAATTCATAATTGGATATCACCTAGGGAAGACCAACTCAGTTGTTGATGCTTTTAGCAGGAAGTGGGAAGGATCACTTGCCAACATGAAGGTACACAGGTGGAATCAGCTACATGGCATAATTCAACAGAACCAAAGACCTAACAGGACTAAAACCACATTGATGATTCATCAAATACAATCAAACTTGGTGAATAAGATTATCATTTCCCAAGCAGTGGATCCAGAGTTCGACCACAAGTGCAATAGATGTAGTCATGAAGCACAGGACTTCATCATGTCCGTGGATGGAGAGATCGGATGCAAAGGTCGCCTATGGGTTCCTAGTGATGCAACACTCAAGAGGGAGGTGCTGAATGAAGGTCACAAGTCAGAATTCGCCATCCACCCGGGGAGTACCAAGATGTACAAGGATCTGCAAAGGACCTACTGGTGGAACAACATGAAGAAGGAGATTGTTGAGTATGTGGTTAGATGCATAGTTTGTTAGGAAGTCAAAATTGAACACCATATGTCGTATGGTATGCTCAAACCTTTGAGCATCCCGGAGTGGATGTAGGAACATATTGCTATGGGCTTTGTGACCAGCTTGCCCACATCCAAGAGAGGTAATGACGCCATCTAGGTAGTTGTGGACAGACTCACTAAGTCTGCGCACTTCATCCCCATCAAATGGAAGCAATCAGTGGAGAGCCTGATGGGCCTATATGCATGAGAAGTCATCAGGCTACATGGGATTCTAGTGACCATAGTATCTGATAGAGGCCCGAGATTCAGAGCTAGAGTCTGGAAGGATTTTCAAGATGCCTCTGTGACTAGACTCAATTTTAGCACAGGATTCCATCCACAATAGACGGACGGTCCGAGAGGACAATCCAGACGTTGGAGGACATGCTTAGAGTATGCGCGTTGGATTGGCATGACAACTAGGATGACCACCTGCCATTGATCGAGTTCGCCTACAACAACAACTACCACTCCAGTATCGGTATGACCCCGTTTTAAGCTCTTTATGGAAGATCCTATCGATCATCAACATGTTGGAGCGAGGTGGGCGAGCGGAAGCTGATGGGCCTAGGGATAATACAAAAGTATGTTGATCGAGTGGATCTCATCAGAAGAAGGATGAAGGTTGCGTAGAGCAGGCAAAAGATCTATGCTGACAAAGGCCGCCGAGAGCAGATTTTCCAGGTGGAAGACAAAGTGATGCTGAAGGTCTCTCCAACTAAAGGCGTCATGAGGTTCAGCAAATGAGGTAAGCTTAGCCCTCGTTATGTAGGTCCTTTCGAGGTGTCGGAGCTAATTGGAGGAGCAACATATCGACTAGCACTACCCCTTCATATGGGAGAGTGCAAATGTCTTCCACGTATCCATGCTCAGGAAGTATCAACACGACGACACCAACATCATCAGAATTGAGGAACCCAACTTGAAGGAGGACCTCATCGACAAGGAGGAACCGGTAAAGATCCTAGATCGTCGCCTAACAACCCCAAGGGAACAAGAAGGTGACGCTAGTCAAAGTGTCATGGAGTTTACGTCGAGATAGTGAGGCGACGTGGGAACTGGAATCCGAGATGCGCAAGAAATTTTCAGCATTATTTGGTAAGCTTCTACCATCATCCTGAATTCGAGGACGAATTCCTTTATTAATGGGTTTATTATGTAACAACATAGGCTGTTTTAGTCACCAACACTGACCGTGTTGGAGCACAACATGACCCGTGTTGGGATTTTATGATGGGCAATCCGAGATTTAAGTTCAAATATTTATATTTTAACCGCCAAGGATTTTATTGTTCTTTTTCTCTTGCCCTCGCCAAACTCTCTTCCTCTCTTCTCTCATCCACTTCCACCAGGTGCTTAGGTAAGATCTCTCTCTCTCTCTCTCTCTCTCTCTCTCTCTCTCTCTCTCTCTCTCTCT
>LTAE01006305.1:13949-25748 GCA_001647135.1 Pontederia paniculata
TCTCTCTCTCTCTCTCTCTCTCTCTCTCTCTCTCTCTCTCTCTCTCTCTCTTCACTTCTCTCATTTTAGAACTATTCCCAACTCTTAGGAGAACATGAAGGAAACTAGGGACAACGTGGAAGATCAAGGGAACGCAGTTGAAGACCGAAGAACAATCCTACATGAGTCGATATGTAAATAGGCGAATCTCAATAGATAGGTTTTCATTATATATAAAGTGCATGTTAGGGTTTATGCTAGATGATTATGATCTAAGATGATGAGGATTAGAATTCTAATGCATGATTAATTGCCTAGTGGTATAGTTTAATTCGGCTTGATATAGTTTAATTGAATTAATGTTCATATACAGAACACGGACCATGTTACCTCAGACACGACATGCGTCCCATAGAGATAATTTCGCATTGTCGGCACGATCTCTAACATGTCGTGTAGACAACGAACATGGACTCGCGTCTGCCCGAGACACGGTCGTGTCTTGCCATGAAGAAACCCTAGCTCCGTCGTTTCATTGAGCGTGGCTTAATACACCGGACACGACTTGTGTCACTTGACGTTGTGACCGTGTTACGAAATAAAGTATTAACTAAAGATAGTATAACACGACCCGCGCTGAACCGAACATGGTCCGCGTTGCTCGAAGAATATGAATAATAAACCCTAATGTTACGATCGTGAAAACGGTCTGGGGTGATTGATGACACAACCCCATTGCCCTAACGTGTTGAATGATTATTTTAATATTAAAATGGAAGTTGTCGCATCGAAGTACGAACATGGTCTGAAAAATGGCATGTGTCCTAAGAGGTTTTATTTTCAATGATGGAAAGATGGAACACGAACCGTGTCTTCACCTGACATGACCGCGTTGACTCATCGAAACGGTCATCGATGGGACTACAAGTAGCTCCGAACATGGACCATGTCCGTGTCCGACACGGCCCATGTCAGCGTTGCTAGAATGATCTTTAAAGGTATAGTTTAATAGTTTATTTTCTAATGTTTAAGGATCGATTATGTTGACAAGATAAAGAGTCACCATGCTTCACCTATATTAATTATTGAGGTCACCATATATTGTTAAAGTTTTTGGAGCACAACGATGTTAAAGATAGGATGGGTAGGGTAGCTACCACCCAATTCCTATTGATTGGCCTTCTCCCTGCCCTGCAATGAAAGGATTTCTCGAACATCCTATGTAGTCATGGCTTGTGCACCCCCATTGACGTATGGAGAGACCTCCAAAACTCATAAGCAACTTAAAGTCACCAAAGCAACCTTATAGTCACTAATGAGATAAGTAAAAAATAACAAATATAACCATTTGGTCTAATTATTGCATCAACATATTGCATTAGAGGATTAGAGTTACTGTTGATTTATGATGATTGAATGATGAAGCATGATTGATGAAAATTGAAGAATGATGATGATGTGGAGTAATTGATGTTTGGTCATAGCCATAGCTTACTCCTTATGTAAAGTATGCTCAGAGTGATTGATGTTTGACTATTAGTCATAGATCATTCTTGATGCAAAGATGTTATGTTAAAGATGAAAGTATGAAAATATGTCAAATATGAATGTAAGTATGATGGAAGATTATGAAATAAAGTTAAGCAATGGAAAAAGAATAATTGATATTTTGACTGGTAGTTATTAGCTTATTCCTGCTTTTTGTTTATCATATCATGCTTATTTATCTATTATCGACTTACATTACTGAGCGTATAGCTCATGATGGATTTTCTTTTTTCCCCTGTATTCGATCAACCAAGTGAGTGATCTGCAATGTCTATGGTTGGTGGTGCATGCGGCGGTGGATGCTCGTGGATACTTGCAGTTGCACATGACCTGGTGATCCTTAGTGTCTCTTCTCTTAGTTTTTTCTGTTGAGTTATTTCAATTAGACTTTTGAGACATTTATATGATGTAAGACTTCCACATATTTTCTTCTATTTTATTTCAAAAGATGTTTTAGTTTTAAAAGTTTTATCTATCCCACATTATGTTGACAAGTCTTGTTAGTCAACCTTTAGTGAAAATATAGTATGAGGAGAGCATTACGAGGTGATCTTCTAGAGGTGTTACCGTATGCCTCATACAATAAGCCATCAAGTGATTTTTGCTTATGGTACAATAATGCATGAATGATGCATCTCATATAGAATTCAATATAATATGAGTAGGCCACAAGACATGAGTGTTGTTTTATTGTGATGTTATGTCATTTTCATAAAATAATTTAATAAGAACAATTTAAATATTATTTTACTATAAGTAAAATTAAAAAATTAGATATTTTTTAACCTTTGATAATAATATTGTATAGCTTCACATAGACTAGTACTATTAGTTTTTTTATTTCAATTTTACTCTATGATATACATTATGTATTCTAATGACTAATGGTCTTATCAACTTTATTTATTCATTTGTTTAATAAAAGAAGCACATGCGGGTTGAACGAGAAATAAAGGCTGCATATACCTACAAAATATTTGATTTGTTTTAAATGCAACATTTCTATTTGGTTTAGTCTATATTCATTCATTTTATGTTGATTTTTTTTAATATTCATACTAATTACTTGTGTTGCTCAGTTAGATCTAAAGTGCATTTCATTGTAATTGTAGTTATGTAACATCCTTGGCCAAGGCGTGATATTGTTCGCTTTAGGCCTTAACCCGCACGATTTTATCAAAACGTGTCATACTTGTATCAAAGTGGCACAACAGACTATTCCGCTTAGGGACTCTTGATCAAGGCGTGATATTGTCCGCTCTGGATTCTAGAGGTGGCTCCAATCCTGCACTCACAATGTAGCACTTAGCCCCTCACGGATTTCCAACGTGTCACGCCTAGTGAAGGTCATGTCTACATATATACCCAGCATCTCTCCCGTGACGTGCATGTGGGACTAATCCAAGGCATGCCTCTTGCATCAAAATTTGGATCATTTCTCGATTTGTGTGTGTCATCCTTGCGCAGGGGTCAGGCTAATCTTCTCTGTATCATTCCATTTTTATCGTATGTCATGCCTTTGATTAGTCCCACATGCACAAATCACGGGAGAGATGTCGGGTATATATGGGAACATGACCTTCACTAGGTGTGACGCGTTTTGATAAAACCGTGCGGGCTAAGGCCCAAAGCGAACAATATCACGCCTTGGTCACAGGTGTTACATGTGGTATCAGAGCCACTCCATGTGGATCTTTGTGTCATGGTGAAGATCACTCAACGAGGACGTTGAGTCCCCTAAGGGAGGGAGGATGCAAGAGGCATGCCTTGAATTAGTCACACATGCACAAGTCACGGGAGAGATGCTGGGTATGGGAACATGACATTCACTAGGTGTGACACGTTTTGGTAAAACTGTGTGGGCTAAGGCCCAGAGCGGACAATATCACACCTTGGCCAGTGATGTTACAAGTTATATTCTCATTCCATTTTGTACTTATTTTCCACTTCTAATATTATTTTCCTTTACTACTGCCCGATGCTTCCGCACTAATTTCATTTGTCATTATTTTTGTTGCATTTTTCTTTTAATGTTTATGATCAGCTTCCTATAATAATGTAGTGTAGATTGTAGCTATTGTTCTTCTCTTCATAATTTTATATTAAAAGTAATGAAGATAAAATTATAGTTTTAATTTGAGTAAACTATTCATGATTTAAAAGCAATATATTTGGGCGAAATTGGTTTTCTTTTTCTCTTTAATGTCTTTGAAACATGCTTCTAAGTAATTATAATAACTAAACAAATAGTGGGCATGGTGTCATGAAAATAGATTAACTCTAATTTTCTAATGCAATATATAGTTTGTAAAGGAAAAAATATGATAATTATTGTGTCAATTTTTTTTTTGAAAATAAAGACTTCATTATTAGATATGGCCTAGAGGGTTCTGATATAAAAATTAAAGGAGTCCAACAGGCGGATTCCCTTCCCAAAAAGAATCGGTAGCAGACATTCGACCAAACTTTGCTAAATAATATGCTCCCTGATTAAGTTGCCTAGGTACATGTATAGCGATAAAAGTTTCAAAATCTGAGATTAGTTGCCACACATCCAACATGATGTTCCTAATGGACCAATAGCAGTTGATCTCTTTCTTGAGGATGCGAACTAACAGCACAAGGTCTGATACAAAGTTACACTCCGAGTTCCCAGCTCCTTGCATTTGATGATGCCAATCAGTAATGCCCATGCTTCGGCCTCTAATGCAGATAAGAAAGTCTTTTTGCACATGCCTGCAGCAACAGACATACCATTAGTTGATCTAAGCCAAACAAATAAGCATGTCATCAGCAAAGAGTAGATGACTGATAGTGAATTGTTTTAGTGTGAATGGCTTTAGTGTATGATTCAATTCAGCTTGTCTTAATGAGAGTTGAGAAAACTTGGGAGACAATAATAAAGAGATAAGGGGAGAGTGGATCTCCTAGCCTGATTCCATGATAACTCTTGAATTTTTTAGAGAGAATACCATTAACCTGACAAGATAAGGTAGGAGATTTTACACATGACTCTATCCAAGTGATGATTTTGGGTGGGAAGTTCATGAGAGTTAAAGCAATACTTATGACTTGCCATGATATGGGGTCAAAGGCCTTATCCATGTCTATTTTGAGCATGATGTTTTTAATTCTACCATGTTTCATGGAGTGTACTATTTCCTGTGCTATTAAGATATTATCCTGGATGGATCTGTGTGCTACATAAGTTGATTGTGCTTTTATCAATGATGTTAGTTAGGGTTTTCTTTATTCTATTTGCAAGGAGTTTGGCAACTACCCTATATAAGACATCGCACAAAGCAATTGGCCTATATTCAGGTATGGTGGATGGGTTTGATTTTTTGGGGATAAATATTAAAATTGTATCGTTCCATCCCTCAAGCAAGGTATTAGTTAGGAAGAAGGAGATGATGGATTGAGTTGCATGGTGACCCACAATATCCCAATAATGCTTATAAAATTCTAAAGTAAAGCCATCCATACCAGGTGCTTTTCCTGATGCCATGTTCTAGAAGCATGTTTTGATCTCAATTGGAGTGAAAGGGACAGTCATCATCCTGTGATATGATGGGTGTAAAGAGGGGAGGGTGGGCCAGGATGCAGGATCACTATAAGGGATGGTGTCAGGTGCCCACATATTCTTGTAGTGGTCAACAAAGAGGTTCCTAATTTGTGATTCATCAATGATAACATTGTTATGGGTGCCTTTAATAGCCTCAGTATGGTTATACATATGTCTGATAACTGTGCTTAAGTGGAAAAACTTGGTATTTTTATCTCCATCTTTTAGCCATTTGGTTCTGGATTTGCTCCACCATTTGAGGGTGATTTGTCTAAGGAGAGCTGCATGGAGGTTATAGAGTGCTCTAAGGTTCTGAAGTTCAGAATCAGAAAGGCCTTGGCTTGAGTCCTTTAATTCCAATAGATTTATGTCATGCTTAACCTTGGTGGCTTTGTTTTCTAGTTTACCTAAGTCTCTTTTGTTCCAGTGCAAGGTTTTCATTTTAATAGAGTTTAAGGTGTGATTCATGGAACTGTATCCTCTTTCTAAGTTCTCCCATTCTCTTTGAACAATACATTTGGCCTCTGGCTAGTCAAACCAAAAGTGTTCATACTTTAATAACTTAGGTCTAGTGAAGTTCCAAGGTTAGTGTCAAAAAATAGAGATGCATGATCTGATGCACACCTATCTAGGGTTTTTAGAGTGAGATTGGGGAATTTGGTCAGCCAATGATGGTTCACCAATAAACGGTCCAATCTACAGTGGATTCTAGTAAGGCCTTTCCTATTATTGCACCATGTATACTAGTTCAATATGTATGAGTTCTTGTTTTAGGATCAAATCCCTCATATAACGATTAGATCTAATTAATGTAAAAGGTCTACCACCCCCCTTATCATCAAGGGATAGTGCAGAATTAAGGTCACCTAGGATGGCCCAAGGTAGGTTATCCATGTTAAGAGCAGGAAGTTGTTGCCATAATCTAAGACGATATAAAGGATTTATGCTAGCATATATATAGGAGAGAGCAATAAAAGAAGGTTCCAATAGTGATGACAACATGCAAGACTTGGGAGGATGAGGTAATTTTTGATACCTAAATCTCATTTGAGTGCTAGGCTAAGAGAATACCTCCTGATGATCTCATACCTTCCTCAATTATACCTTTCCATCCGCGTCCAAGTCTCTTGATTACCTTTGCAGCATTATCTTTTGTGGCATGCGTTTCCACCAGCACAAAAAGTCTGGGTGATGCATTCTATTGAGGTCCGCCAATTTATCCCTTACTTTGCTACGCAGAGCTCCCCAACAATTCCACTCTATCATTTTCAGTGAGATGTGGGTGGTAACGGATGATGCTCTGATTCTTCGCTACTTGAGTGGATCTGCGCGCTAGATTGGCTACCTATAAATTGTGAAAGGGTAAGTTTGGTGTTCTTACCTTGTTTGCTTTTACCAGCCTTCTTCTTAGATTGTGCCCCGGGTGGAGAGGGGAGAAGTTCCATGTTGCCTTGCTGGTCCTACGTAAGTAAAATATCTGCATCATCTTCCTCATCCATAGAATCATTTGTCTACACTTTACCATCATTTTGGTGTGCCTCTTCAAAAGCCTTTTGGACCCTCCCTACAGTGTTGTCGTGCTCTGCCGATGATGGCCCTACTTGCTCCGGGGGGAAGAAAAGGGATAAGTTTGTTTGAGAATGGGAGTATTCGGGAAAAGAGGGTTGATTTGTGTGGGATGTGGGGGATGGCTGACATGTGGGTGCGAAGCTCCTGAGTGCTTATTCTGACAGGACGTGGGTAAGTCACGTGAGTGAGGAACGATCGTTGGAGCCATTGGGGAGTCACTTGGGATAATGTGAGGATCTAAGTTCTTGGGAGCCGTTTGATCCCTATCAGATGGCTCTGTCAGAGTTTCACCAGTTGCAATTAGGGCTTCAAAGGGGTTTGCAATTTGTAGCGGTTCAGGTGCTTGAACCGGGATATGAAATTGGTCTTTTTGCTTGCAGCGAACCAGGACAGCTTCATCTCTCTCTCCGGTCTCTGGTCCTCATCGCCGGCAAGGAGGATAGGACCACATCCATGTGCCATAAAGGGGTCTGCCATCCTCATTTCATTGATCAGCCTGCAATTCAACAGAGATGTCAGTGCATGAACTAATTAAATGACCAACACTACCGCAACCAAAACAAAAGGATGGGAGGTTGTCGTAGGTGATTCTTTTAAAGTAGCGCGTTTCGTCCGGCTGCTTAACCCACACCCCATGTTTGATGGCTTTTGCTAAGTCCATCTCAACACAGACTCTAGCATATTTGCACTTGTCTCCTTGCAATGTATGGTCGTCCACTTTTAGGGGAGTACCAAAACAAGAGGTGGTCCTCAGAATGGAGTTGAGATTGTTTAGCTAATAGGAGAGATCCGACATTGGATCCATATTGGAATTGAGGTTAGGTCTCCCTCCGTCGGCCTAAAGAATGGTCTTGGTTGTGATACATTCAGAAAATTGTCATTTAAATCCAAGGGCCATTTGTTAGAACATGGAGCCCTCCCTCAGTATCTGCAAACTTGAAGAGGAGGCAGAAGTTTCCCATCTCAATGATCCTTAGAGGGTGTTTGAGAGACCACAACTCTGGCAGATCCCTGTGCAGTTGCTCGGTAGCCACCAGATCTCCACAAAAACGCCCCATCAAACAGCTATGTAGCTCCTCTGAGCGTTGATCAACATCTTGCTGCGGGATCTCTATTTCCTCTGTAGTTAATGCTTGAATCCTTCAGAGTTGCTCTTGAGGGATTCTTGGTCAGGATGCCTGAGCCGGCCTGCGGCCCCGCACTTTGTCAGCCCATGTAGGGTTTGCTCCTTGAGGGTTCCATGAAGTATTTGGGGTGGGAAGAAGAGGATCAGATGTCCTTGTGGATTTTGATGCTTCAGAGAGGCGTAGGTTAGATGGGTTGACGGAGGAGGAAGGGGGAGGCGGGAGAAGGGTCTGGAGGCCTAATGGTGGTCTTTGAATACTAGCTATTTTAACTCCATGAAAGCTTTGAATGCAATAGTTTGTTAACCAATATTACTGTGGTAACTTACCAATCAGAGTACATACATGGATGTACCATGATCCTACCCATTTCATTTTCATTTTTACCTAGGACTCTAATCAATGTTTCACTGGTAAGGTTTATATTCTTTGAATATGTTTCTATGATAGATGATGAATTAAGTGTACGTACTGATTAATTAACTTTTTTTGATGATTTTTTTCTTGGATTATTTTACCAAGCAATGCATTATGACTTGAAGATGAATTTTATTAATGATATCAATTAAAATAAAATACATGGAATAAAAATCCTAGGAGCATTGTGTCCTTTGGAATTGTCTTACTATATTTTACACTCATAATTAATTTTTTAATGATTATTATTTCTTATGCAATAGATTTCATTTTGTTTTTTTTCCTATAGAAGACATTACTTTCTTTTTGGTATTTATGTTTCTTTTTAATTTCGTTTGTTCACTTATAATTAATAAAAAAATTGTTTCCCTATAAATCATTTTTTGTCATTTTATCTTATGTATTAATTTTTATAAAGTTAATGATACATATTTTATAAGTAAAAAAATTATCAAATATTTTATAAGTAAAAAGTTAATGATATATATATATGTATCAACATATTTTATAAGATATCAACATTTCTTTGTATTTTTTTCTCATTCATCTTACTTATTTATTGCGCTACCCACAAAGCTACATATATTTTAACTGACCATATCATATTTTGCAAGTAAAGTAATATTTTAAAATTATATATTACATATATAAGTGACAATCTTTTTCATGTAATGCTTATATATGAGTGCCACTAATTTTATATATATATATATATATATATATATATATATATATATCAAAATCATAGTTTATTTTGTCATATTCTTATTTATTATGTTAAAACATTAGATTTTTATGTAGTATATTCTTTATTTCTTGTTGACAATAAAAAGAACATTCTTTAGTAGAGTTCATGTATTTTCATATTAAATAACACTAGTGTGATTCTCGTGCGATGGCACGGAGGACTTCAAAAGAAATTATATTTTAAATAAAATTCTTTTATTAAAAAATATAAATTCATGTTCCTAAAAATATAAAAAAAATAATAAGACCAATATTCATAGAATGAAAATATGTGTCCCGTTCACAGACATGATTTTGTATCATTTGACAATAATCCACTATTTTCTTCTCACCTTTTATGTAATAATAAATTATATATTAGTATTGTTGATAAAACACATAGCATAAAATTATTACTTTAACAAATAACATAAATGAAAAATAAATATATATTTATAATTATAGTTTTTAAACAAAATAAAACTCTTTTGACATTTATTTTACTATTATATGTAAAATATCTCTTGACTTCTTTTTAAATTATATCATTTTTTAGTATAATTTAGATTTTTAGTTAATGACTTTCTTCTAATTATTATTGTGTGCATCCTTCCTCTCTTTAAGTTCATCTACTCGCTTTCTATGTCATATAAGTTAGAATGTCATACTAAAGTAAGTTATACCAATTAGCAAGTTTTTATTATTATTCAAATATTTTCTATAATATATTATAACAACATCTAGACTTTTAGATAGCTTTAATATGCATGTGTTAGAACTATTATATTTTTGAACACATAATATCATAATCATTAAATATATTTATTTTTATAATATTTTTTGCATGCATGGAACCTATTTGCAAAAATAAATGTTTCTTATAGGTATATACTATTAACTATAAGTCAATTGTTTAAACAAATATCTTGAACATGTAAATAACATTCACTTGCCAACTTTAACTATGTCGTACATTGTTAAGTTAATTTTTTTTTATATAAACATATTAACATGTTCGTGAGACTCTTACTATAATCTTTGCTACATGAGATATTCAACTAACATATTCACAATATATCAGCACTTATATATATATATATATAATCTCAAAAGAAATAATGGCCAGAATTATATATACTTAAAATTTTGTTGAAATATTATTTTACTTATAAAACATTATATCATTTTTTTATAAATTATATCGATTTTGAGGCTAGTGTACTAAAAACCAAGATCAAATAACAAAAATATTATCAGCGGAGGTTGAGGTGAAGTGGTAAATCGTTTCTCCCCGCTTAAGCCGTTCTCAAGTTCGAGTACTTGTGAACGTAGAATAATTCCCGCCGGGAGCTTCACCTGCCACAACGAGACATGCAACTCAGGACGATATCATATTAGTCGATGCTAGAGTGGACATGACCCAATATATGGACAATACACATCGTAGTGTCATGCGGGTTGGAAGACTATACCATTTCTCATATGCTGGAGTGGTAACCGAAAAAAATAACCAAAATATTATATATAAGGATATGATTGTTTTACTAGGTCATAATGAATATAAGAAATAAAAGGAAGCATAAAAATTTGAAAGAGAATATATCGTCATAGGAAAAAAAATCTAACCATTTGCATTAAAATAAAGATTTATTATTTTTAATTTGAAAAATGTTAAATTTTAGATACATGATGAGTATATGTCAATGCATTTATGTTAACTTTTTTTTAGTATTCTTAATCATATGGAATATTACTTATAGAATTATAATTACATATAAAGTTAGAGTTTTAATCGTATTTAAACTCCGTCTAGGGGTGAATTTCCTTCCCTATAAATAAGACTCAACCCCTCCTCTCATCCCCTAACTTCTGTCTCTCTCTCTCTCCCTCCCTCCCTCTCTCCCTCCTTCCCTCTCTCTCTCCTCCCTCTCTTCTCACGGGGTCAGATCAACATGGAGGAAGAGAGGACAAGAAGATGGTTCACCATGGAGGAAGAGCATGGACACATATCTAGGGCAAAGGGAAAAGATGAAGAAGATAGTTTGGCTACAAGGAATGTATGCAATTAGGATCATAACTAAGGTTCTTAATATGTAATTGAAGGATAATTTACTCAGATTTTAATCATATTTATTATGGATTAATTGGATTTATGATCTCTAAGTACGATTAGATAGGTGAACACGGATCATGTTCCTTCACAACACGGTTCGGTCCAATGATTTAGGCCGCGTCACCCTGACGTCGGCCGGCCATTTCTCGGAGTAACCTAAGACACCGACAAGAATCTAACCGTGTTCCACTGAACACAGACCATGTCCTGCAAATTCTGGCCGCGTCATTTATGACGTTGGTCGTTTCCCTCTCATCGCGTTAGGACAATGTAAGACACGGACCGTGTCGGTCTCCGAAGCGAGCTGTGTTCCTCCTATGCATAGTGTTTTAGTTGAGAAAAAATCCTAACAGTAGAACGGCCATGCCACTTGACGACATGGGTCGTGTCATCCTACAACACGGGCCGTGTCACTAGTTGACACCGCCCGTGTTGTTCTATCGAAAATGTTAAAAGATTTATTTGTCTATCCTTGTTATGATTATTTGATTGGTTGAATATGAATTGATGAATGGTGTAAGTTTAGTGTTGAATTTAGGATCCCGAGAATATTTTGAATGATCACAAATTTGTAAGTGAACTCAGCCTGTACTGATGAACTTGTTTGAGCTGATTTCTGTAACAAGATATATTCAAGTTCAGTACAGCGGTCGACCTAAGCTAAAGGAATGGACGACCGCTGCACATGTAATTTATACATAAAGAACCATATGTGTGCAATGAGCATCCTAAGGATATAAGCGGTCGACAAGTATCAG
>LTAE01006306.1:5482-25741 GCA_001647135.1 Pontederia paniculata
GCGCGTGTGTGTTCCACGGGGCACGCGGGCTTAGGCCCGCAGCGCCAGCGCACGGTGCTGCGGGCCTTGGCCCGCACGCCAATGCACCTTTGCAACACGCACAACGCACGGGCTTGGCTAGTGTGCCTATGTCCATGTCAGTTTGCATTTCGTTTCTCTTTTTTAACGAACAGTCACTTTTTTTTAAAACAATATACATTTGAGAAACTATAAAAAAACGTGTACCACATTTCTAATTGATAGTAGTACAATTGACAACGAAAAAGTTTAATTTATCATTTTTCGGTTATGGTCATATAATTGAAGGTGCAAATTTAATTTTATTAATTTGCACAGCCAAAACTAAAAAAAATGAGAACGAGAAAAACTTTTCATGGCTCTTATACCACCATTAGTTTTAGAAGGACTATAAGAGAGTGACATTATAAATACCTTGCAGCGAAATATAGGTTTTTTCACGTTCAATTGTTGTGTTTGTATCGTCGTCGAGGCCTTAATCACAACAGCAAGAAGACCGCTATTTCACAATCCAAAATACTTCAGAATTCCAGCGGATTTTGGCAGCCTGTCGGATCTGTTATCTCTCACACCACCCTACTACAAACATCTCTATATATATAGAGATGAGTTAGTTCAGTTTTTGGAAGTTCCAAAAAACTAACTCAAGTGGTGGTTATGTTAACCATCCACTTAAGTGTGGTTAAGCCCATTATGGGCGGTTAACATTTTATCCAACAATGAGAGTCTTCTTTGTTAAGACTAGTTGAACTTGTTTTCCGGTATGATCGATCCTTAGATGAAATAGGAAAGTCCTAAGTTCAAATTATTATGAAATTCTTTATGTCATTATCTTGTGACCCTAAGTTTATGGAATTATTATTTAACGACATTTTATTGGCACAAAAACAAACTATATTTGTTTGCACATTTCCAATTTGAATCTCCCACTGTTAATCTTCAGGGTAATTGAGTGATCCATACTTATAAAAAAACTTGGTAATTAATTAGTTGACATTGTCTATTTAGCTAAGTTTACATGGAAGAAAACCTTGTACGTATCAGTATGTAATAAACCTTTATACACTTCCTTTTCCATGATTCCGTAGCAAATTTAGTGACGAGCAACAATGCAAATTGTTGCATCTGTGTCCTCATACTTTGTCACCAAATTAAATTCTCCTACCCATGAACATCACTACATGTAATACCCGGATCCAGTAACCCGCAATCCGGATCCAATAAGGACAAAAAGCCCTATAAATAACCCCTAGGGGTTTGAGCTACAAATTTTTTATTCAGAAAATTGTGGCTGGTTCTAGTTAAGGAAAATCCTTCTCCCACGCCTTCCTACGTGTTCTTTGATCCTTCTCTCGTTCCATGTGTTTTATTTGACATAGGAGAAGAAGAACCACGACCTCAACAAGAGAGATGTCGGAGATGACGTGATAATTGCTCATTTAGTCATGTTTTCCGGTGTATATTAAGCATAATTTACATACATTTCATCAACATAATCATGGATATTTCATATTTTATTTATCTTTTCTTAATTAAGAGTCAGCATCTACATAATATGCATTTTCTATATGTCCAGGGGCTGTTGGATGCATGTCGGAGGAAAGATCAAGAAAAAAGGAAAAATATAACTATCATCACGGGCCGTGATGGGTTGTCACGGGTCGTGACAGCATATATTGAAGAAATCGAGCTTTGATCACAGCCGTGACATGTGTCACGTGCCGTGACAACATGAAGAATTTGTTTCGATCACGGCCGTGACACTTGATGTCACGGGCCGTGACATTACTCGATGGAGAAAGTACCTTCGGTCACGACCGTGATTGCCATATCACGGGCCATGACGTATTGAGATCTTAATTCGGTCATGACCCACGTCGCAGGCGTGGCACTTCTAAATATCACGGCCGTGACGTTCGTCACGGGACGTGAAATGTGCACCATAGTTCGGTCACGACCGTGACACTTCTATCACGGGTCGTGATCACTCCCTGGAGATGCGGTCATTCGGTCACGGCCGTGACAAAACTGTCACGGGCTGTGACAAAATTATCACGGGCCGTGAAAATTCCCCAGATTTGGAGTCGTTCGGTCATGGCCGTGACACTTTTGTCACGGGTCGTGATAATTTGCGGGTTTTTGTATTAAAATATATTTTTAAGGGATTTTTGGACGGTTCAGAACTCCTATCCACCCTATTCTAATCCTATACGAATTTTATCATCCCAAGGAATCTTCATCCCTATAAATAACGCTCAACACCCTAGAGAAAAGGATGCTTGGAGTCTGGGAGAACTTAAAGAAGGAGACGAAGTGATGCAGGATTGACGATCGTCGAGAAACCCAAGGTGTAATTATTCTATGATATTTTATTTGTAATTATTCCTGTATCTTCTCCTATCTATACAGAGGATGAACTCCCATGTATTAAAGTTATTTTCTTTTGGAGGATTTTTATTGTAAAAAGGGAAACTGAGAAACCATAGATTTTGTGAATATCAATTTAAGTTATTTTTCAATCTCTTGTGCATGCTTTGTTGGATTTCTAATGAAATATTTTTTTTATTAATGATTTATGAATGAGTTATTATCTTGGATAAGAATGGTTTATTTGTAAGGCATTGGATCTAGAAATATATTTACATTTTATACATTGCATGTCACATCTGATGTCGTCCTAGATAGGAATGTTGGATGTGAGATCTGTTGAATTATCATCCTGGATAGGAACG
This sequence comes from Pontederia paniculata, assembly GCA_001647135.1. Taxonomy (NCBI): domain Eukaryota; kingdom Viridiplantae; phylum Streptophyta; class Magnoliopsida; order Commelinales; family Pontederiaceae; genus Pontederia; species Pontederia paniculata. The sequence goes on from LTAE01006306.1 coordinate 8,233, forward strand.
ATCTTCAGTCTAGGTTTTACAACTTAATGCATTTCAAAACCCTAATAAGAGAGTTGTCATCCTGGATAGGAACGATTATCTTATTAGATTTGATTTAGTAGATGCATCCTGGATAGGACATCTAAATTTCAGTAAAACCTAATTCTCTTGAGAAAGATTAAAAACCTAAATTGATTTATTAAAACTCAGATTTCTCTTATTTATTCATCCAAGTCCAGTGCCCAAGTCATCATTCTGACACTTAATTTAAATCTTTACCATTATTTAATCTTTATTTTCATAATCAATCAATTCATCAAACCCAATGTACCCCTCTCATTAAAATATTGTGTTAGATATTGATAGAATAAATTCCTCATGGGATCGACACTCTATTCACTTTCTTTATTACTTGATACGACTACTGCACTTGCTAGCAATTTTATATGTATAATTAGCACGCATCATGACGCCCCCTAACGCATAAAACAAACTCCGAAGAATCCCAAGGTATGTTCCCAGGCGGATTCCTCGTACATAAAATAATGTCAATGAACCTTGCATGTTTGTATGGATTTTCCTTTCATTTTTCTTGGAGATTTATTTTATATTTGAGAGGGAATTGAAAGGGGAGTTTTTTCCATGAACTGGATGTGGTCGAACCCAAAAACCCCGTAAAACAGCTAGAAAAACCATCGATATCGCGCAGCGACCGAGTCGGAAGAAGACGACACGACATGACCGGCGTAGATCTAACGCAGACATCGTCGTGTGGATCCGATGCGGAGTACTATAAGGTGACCGGGCAAACCCTAGGACCAGGCGACACAGACTCGGAGGTTGACAACTCCGCAGGCGTGGCGCGAACGACCTGATCGCACGCGGGGTGCAACCAGGCGACACAGACACGACAAGCGATGCGGTGCGCGACTAGCGATCACGAATGCGGAGCATGACGTGGGGCACGACATCGACCACGGGCGTGACATCGGTGCAAAGTGCAGGCGAGGCGAACACGGGAGCGGCGACGGCGAAAACCCTAGACACCACACGACTCGCATCACCCTGACACAGTCCGTGTTGACCTCTATAGGAGATGGACCGTGTTTTGGCAACATGACCCGCGTCATCGACCCAGTAGACAGAAATCAGAAACCTTACTTTTGACTCTAGATAGGTTAAACTCCATAATCCTTTAAAGATTAGACAATAGAAAACCTAAGGAGCTTGTTGAGGTAAGGATACAAAATTTTAATAATAACAAAAATAGAACGCCGACTATTATTTGGAGCCGTAATGTTAATGATATAGGGCGGATAGCATGGTTGTTACATGGTTCCTGTTGTTCAGGTAGCTCCCACTGTTCAACGAAGATGATATGTGTGCATCCTCCCCTTTTTAGGGCATTGGCCGTGGTTAGTACACCACCACTTGCAGTCGGGCGTACCTGAAAGACTCATGAGCAAGTAATTAAATTACCCCAAAGTCATTTTGAATACATTAATGGAATAAGATCTAAGATTGCTAAAGAAATTTTATATTAAAGTACTTACACTATTACATTGATCATGTATATTGTTGATGTCCTGATGTTGTTCCAAGATACGATGAATATCCCTGATGTTGTTCTAAGGTAGATATTATTTTTATGAAATTCCTAATGTTGTTCTAGGGTAAGTTGTATCGATGAACTCCTGACGTTGTTCCAGGATAAATTGCATAGTTGAACTCTTGAGGTTGTTCCAGGAAAGGATGAACCTATTTATGCTTATGACATGCATAGACTGATGTTACTTATTATGTTGACCATTGATTTGAGTATGGAAAGTCTGATTTAATTCCATATTAATATCCTTATCAATGCTAATGATTATTACTTATTTTATGTACTTATTGTCTTACATACTGAACGTTTTATGCACATGAGATATTGTTTCTCCTGTGTTGAATCTCACCGGTAACTAGATTGTGGTGGATTCCTGCTAGTGGTGTATGCGACGACTGACGCTCGTGATGGATCTTATCTGCACATGAATATCTTTTGAGTCTCTTTTATCATTAGGTTTCTCTATTTTTTTAATAATTGACTTGTATGATTGTCTGTCAAGATATTGAACTTCTTGTTGTTGAGAGACATGTAGATTCCTAATTTATTTATCTTCCATATTTTATTTATTGGACTTTTTAATCATCTCAGTCTTGATTTTATTGTTCTATTTATTTCGTATTTTTAGAATCAATCAAAAGGTCAAAATTTAAGTCAAGGTTTTATATGACGTGTAGCATCTTCAGGTCCACATCTTTATCATATGGTGGGGTGTGGGTTTGGGGGCGTTATACTACGTCTCTAATTTGATGTGAATAATTACATTTATCTGTATATGATTTTTTTGGGTGGATGAGTATCTGGTCGTTAACTCATTTGCTTGCTTGCATGATCTGATCAGTTTAATTAGGACTTATTTGGATGCTTCAAAAATTTGAAGTTCGTTGATGAATTATCTTATAATCAAATGTTTTGGACTAATTTTGTTGGATCAAAATACAACATATTAAATAAAAAGATATTATAGAATTACTCCAGTAACTTTTTTTGTCCCTTTTATTTTCTATAAAAAAATAGATAGAAGTATAACCAAACAACAAAATTTCTAACAGAAGCTTAGTCTTATTGTCCAAGCTTCATGAGCCTCGCATAAAGCATGAGAAAGGCAAAATAAGCTTCTCTTCGTTGCACCACCAACCGGAGATCGAGTAAGACTTGTCTTCACAAGATGGCACCAGGCTCCAACTTTATCAATCTTGAACAGCTATAATTAACCAGTTGAAAGGCGAGTTGGACATGGTCCCGCATGGTGGCTTACTTTACTTGCTTGCTTTCTCAATAATTTGACAAGTTGAACGATACAATTGTAATATGTAGTTGTTCTCAAAGTTGCTAGGCGACGTTCCATGTACAGCGGTATTCTCCCTAATTATTCACAATTATATTCTTCCAAGAAGTGAAAAAAGAGAACAAAAGTTGGACCTTCCGATCGACAAGTGCCGGTCGGTAGGGACTTAATTATGAATGATGGACGAAAAATAACGAACTACATGACATACGTGGGTGCACCAAGGCACGCATGGAATCTTCCAATATGTATGTCATGCATGTGTCATATGGTGGTGCTTGTGGTATGAGTGATAAGAATATTCTCTCGCTATAAGCGACCGATGAGTGGCTATTGTTTTTTCTCTTGTCGGGCAAGTGTTAAGATAATATTCTTACTTAATTAAATAGTTTTCCTATTTATTAACAAAACAAAATATTTTAAAAACTAAGAAAATATATTAATAATTTATAAGTTAAAACATATTGTTATAAAGAAAATTAAAGAGCGTCTAGTACGGCACATAAAAAATATTAGTAATTTTAGATCAAAATCACTAATATTCTTACTTAATTCAATAGTTTTCCTATTTATTAACAAAATAACAAATTTTGAAAAATAAGAAAATATATTCTTTTTAATAATTTTCGCATTCGTCTCTAAAATTAAATATCAGTAGATCATAATTTGATCGATGCATAAGCGAAAACATATTGTTATAAAGAAAAAAAGAGCGTCTACAGATTTAATGTATCACATAAAAAATATTAGTAATTTTAGGTCAAGTATATTTTCGTCTCGACATTCAATTATTTATTTAAAATTATTTATAATTTTAATTTATTTGCTGCAGGCTCTTAAACTCCTATATATAAATTAAATATAATAAAAATGAGAAAATAGACTTCATCTACATATTATTTTTATTTTGGAAATTAAAAAATTTATTATTATTATTTAAATATTTATTATTCATTGAGCTCGTATAAGGTCGCAAAATTATAGTACCTAAATTAATTTATCCCACTAAGATAAAGATTTTTACGTATAAATGTTTACAAAGATCAAGATAGATTAAGACTTCTAAAATCATAAATACTTAAAAGTTGATAAATCTATTATCTCTAACTAATATGAGACTCGAAAGTTCTTTCATATACAAATAATCGACACAAAGTTTTGATTGATACTGGCTGATGGGCCAACCCGGTTGCTAATAGGGTGGGTGGCTTTGGACATACCGAGACATATGTGGTTATTGACTGGTAAGGAAACAAACGCAAGTTAATTTGACTGGTTTGCAAAATTGCAAATCTCATTGCATTTGATGATGTTATATATGATTATATATGTTGTTACCCGCCTTCTTCCCTTGTCTTTCTCCTTGTTAATGCATTTGCAAATTTCGGAGATGTGACAAAAAGAATTACCCATCTTAACGTCGACAGTTGTGTTACATCACATTCACCTTTGACGCTTGGCATGTCATTGCTTCCAACAATCACACTGTAAAAAGAAAAAAAAAATATCTTTCATACGCGGAAAACAAAATTTATTGCTACTATAATATTCGAGTTTGCATCCCCATTAATATGTACCGTTAGAAGCTTCTTATAAAAATAATATATATGCACAAGGATTCTAAATGAAATAATTGAACTTTTCAATCTCAAACTGAAACAAATAAACAAATAGAATGTAAAGACGTCTTTTTATAACCACCATCACGAGAAACATGTGTAATAACAACTATTTGTTTATTTGTTCAAATTGAAAAATATATAAACAAATCCTAAGTTTAAGTAGTATACATCATTATTAAGTGACCGTAAGTTTGTATAATATATATTTGGCGCTAATAAAAACTATAGTTGTTCGCACGTTTCCAATTGCTTCAAATGAAACGTATTGTCGATCCAGCTACATAGAATATAACAAAGTTACTGAATGCGTTTATTTTTTCAATTATAAAAAGATATATTATTTGATCTGATAAAAATATTTAAAATAAACTGTTTTCCACTCGAAATTCGAACAATTAGAAAGGAAAATTTTCTCATTTAAATATACTATTTATTACATCTCAATTTTTTGCCGACAAATACTTATTTGTTTTTTTCTTGAAAAAGAACATCTCAACTTTTTACTCCACCAAGCGGCTAAGAACTCAAATTAAATTAAATCAAATCAGGAGTCAAATGTGACGTAATTTCTTCATTCTGTTCACATAATCAATTAGATGGCCAGCCGCAACCAAATTTTGGTGTAATGTCTGCGTCAACCAATCTGGTTGATTCAACTTGCAAGAGAAAATCACAAGATTTAGTGCATCGCCTCGGATTGGACTAGTCAACTTGTGTTATTATTGCCACAATTTGCAATATCTCCGTTAATCTTCAAAGGATAGAGTGATCGATCTCTACAAAAAAAAATCATAATAATTATGTAGTTAACAAGTAAAATATGTAATTATATTTTTTATGCAATTCTTTTTGTATATCATAGAATAAATGAAGACAAAATTTAGTTTGGATCATTATATTATAACGAAAGAAACAAGAGTGTATTGCAGTGGCTCATTCCTCGACTTAAGTATTAAAAAGTCTCGAATTCGAACTTTATTAATTAAGACTTACGTAGCTCTTAATTTTTAGTTTTTTTTATACTAAGCTATAACACTTTCTTTATAATCGAAAAAAAATGTACAATATAGTTAAAAAAAGTTGAGACACATGTAAACCTTTTTTATACACTTTTTTTTCGCCATTGGACAGCAAAACTGATGAGGAACAGCCATGCAAGTTGTGCTGTCTGCCCCTTCATAATTTGTCTCCGAAATTCTCCTAGTTATGAACATCGTTACATCTAAAAGAAAAATGTATGTGAATCGATCTGTATGTGGTTTTTTTTTCTTGTGAGTATCTGTATATGGTCATTGACACAAAAATTTGTTCCTACATTTGCTTGCTTGCATGATCTGATCAGTTTAATTAGTATAGTTTCCAAGCTTTGCCACCCCCTGCGCTAAACTTCTTAAGCCTCCCATAAAGCATGACAAGGGACAAAATAAGCTTTCCTTCATCGCTCCACCAGCCGGAGAACGAGTAAGGCTTGTCTTCACAGATTGCATCTGCCTCCAACTTTAGCAATCTTGAGCAGCTATAACCAGTTGAAAGCCCAACGTTACCGTAGCCACTGTCACAAACACATATGTTATTGATAACAGTCTTAAAGATTACTTATTTAGCTGATGAGAACTTTAAATTTAAAGAATTTATTACCTTGTCACTTCAAAGATTATGTTCATAGTGCTGAAGTTGAGTGGATCCCTGGACAACTTCCTTCTCTCAGTGATGCAAATTAGAATGATGAACATAGCAAGGTAGGAAGTCTGTGACAACATCAAGTTTTCAACGAGTGGTCTTCTGTTCTTGACCGTCTTCTCGCTGCCATCGTCGTCCCCATGAACCGGTGAAAATGATGTGCAAGAAGGAAGATACCTGGAAATCAATCAAGTATGCATAACAACTTGTCAAACGACAAGAACAACATGAAAGTTAGCTAAGAAATGGTCGCTTATTGTAAGAGTTCTAATTCATTTGCATAAGAGTAATTTTGTTGAGATTTGTTCAGTGTACATAGATAGGGTGAATAAACTTACATCATCACAATGTACAGCACCAGAACCGCTGGGGCTACCAGAGAAGGATCGATGGAGTTTTCGCCGGCATGTCTCGTGTTCACGGCCATGAACAGCGAGCTGACGAGCTTCTGGTAAGAACTGAGGCCATCAAACACTGCTGTGCGCCAGTTCAAGGAGCAGAGCAGCACAAACTGAACCACTATGAACCCGACGACGGTGAGGGACAAATAGGAGGTCTGCAATCTCGGAAGGAGTCCTTCGTACCGAACTCCTCCTCCGCTGCGCTTCAGCAGATGCCGGAGTCCTTTGGCTCCGGTTACCTTCTTCAGGGCCCATATGACCAATCTGATGAACAGAGGAAACAGCGTGTTGCCAGCCAAAATTTGAGGGACGATGAGCAGGAGAAGACCCGGATTCCTGTTGAAGGCCGCCATGTTCTCGTTCGTCGGAATCAGGCCGCCGTTTGCAAACGATGACACGGTCGCCGAGAAGGCGAACAGGAAGAGATGGATGCCTTTGGTCCTCAGTATTCCCTTCGCGCTTGGAACAAGAGATAAGTACATGAACAGAGACAGCGTTCCAGCTACATGAATCGCAACAATGTAACCCAGCACCACGTACCCTAAACTCTTAACACAAGCACTCGATATATCGTTCTCCTGATCAATGTCTACAGAATTTAATCCTGACTCGATATTGTCTGCCGTACCGTCGACGAGAACAAGCTCTACGACGACGGAAGCTTCTTCTGATCTGCGATCCTTGACTGATCTCCTGAGAAGAAGGCCGAGCAAACCAATGAAGGCTTCGCCGCCAAACAGCATCAAGAAGGTGAGGACGAGGATTTGGGCACTGGAGAGGCTCTCCATCTCGACGGTGCCGAGGCCAGACACCGTCAACGCCGACGTCGACATGAAGAGCATGTCGACGTAGTTGGAATGGAAGTCGGGGTTGCTCGGTTTGAGCAGCATCATGGCCAGAGATCCGAGAAGAGCGAGAGAGACGAAGTAGCAGAGTTGGATACAGAAGGCGTTAACGTGGAAGTTTGAGAAGCGGTAGACGAAGAGGATTAGCTTCCGGAGGTGCGCATTCAGGTGGGAAAAGCTGTGTGTCCTAATGATATATAAATCATGGGCATGCTCACTCGTAAGAGAGAAGAAGGAGAAGGCCATTTTGAGCTCTAAATGGCCGTTGGAGGAAGAGGAGATGAACTTACTTATATAGGTAGCTAACAAGATGAGGAAGGGATGTGGGACGAAATAAAAGTTAATAATATAATTATGTATTTTAGTAACTAATGTTATTAACAAAAATATTAAAAACTCTAGTATTTATGCTCTTTAACATTCGGAAAAGCATATCAATCAAATAAATCATAAAAATCATTTTAAAAAGTTTCTCAACATTTTTTTTAATATAAATAAATAGAAATGAATTGGTAGAAGCTATTTATATTCGTTATACATAATAGAAAGAGTAATATAGCCTTTTTGTTTATAATTTTTTTCTATCAATCATAGACATAAAATTTAGGATATACAATGAGAACTTAAAATAAAATGAATTTGCATCAGATCAAAATGCTTAATGGTGCCTCAATCATAATTTTCAAATAAAATTATGAAAATAAATTTGTAGGTATAACTAAATTTTAAGAACTAAATTATCATAAATTTAATCAATAAACAATAAAGAGATGCAATATTTCAGTCATATTAAATAAATAGAAAGTCAGAATTTAAAAAGAGTCCAATCTAAATGTATTTTGCATTTACTTTCAGGATCATGCATACTATATTAATTAAGATATGAATACATATAATTTGGCCCCTAATCATGATATTTAAATGATAACCTTTTTGTTTATAATTTTTTTTCTATCAATCATAGACATAAAATTTAGGATATATAATGAGAGCTTAAATAAAATAGTTTTGTATCACTGTTTAATGATGCCTCAATCATAATTTTCAAATAAGATTATGAAAAAAAATTTGTAGATGTAATAACATTTTAAGAACTAAATTATCATAAATTTAATCAATAAATAATAAAGAGATGCAACATTTCAGTCATATTAAATAAATAGAAAGTCAAAATTTAAAAGAGTCCAATCTAAATGTATTTTGCATTTACTTTAAGGATCATGCATACCATATTAATTAAGATATGAATACATATAATTTGGCCCCTAATCATGATACATGATAACCCTTTTTGTTTATAACTTTTTTCTATCAATCATAGACATATAAAATTTAGGATATATAATGAGAACTTAAAATAAAATAGATTTGCATAAGATCAAAATGTTCAATGGTGCCTCAATCATAATTTTCAAATAAGATTATGAAAATAAATTTGTAGGTATAATTGAATTTTAAGAACTAAATTATAGTAGATTTAATCAATAAATAATAAAAAATGTAATATTTCAGTCATATTAAACAAATAGAAAGTCAGAACTTAAAGGAGTCCAATCTATATGTATTCTACATTTACTTTAAGGATCATGTATACCATATTAATAAAGATATGAATACATATAATTTAGCCACTAATCATGATATTTAAATGGAAGTTAAATTATTTGATTTTATTATGATTACTAACACTAGTTTATTTATATATTTAAGGGGGACCAATACATTAATACTTCTAAAATAAAATACTACTTACATAACACGTGTTATTCAGTTATTGATTTTGGAATAGATGCGAGATTGATATTATTAATAATTTTCGACGAGTCATGAATTTCGTGAATTAGTGACAATTATGTGCGAGAAGAGAGACCAATATGATAAACAAAGGTAACAATGTGTTGCCAGCCAAAATTTGAAGGATGGTGAGCAGGAGAAGGCTTGGATTTTCGTTGAAGGCCGTCATTCATGTTCTTGTCAGTCGGAATCAGGTCGTCGTTCACAAAAGACGATATGGCCACAGAGAAGGTGAACAAGAAGGGATGGATGTCTTTCATCCTCAGTATTCCTCAAACGTTTGAAACACGAGATATGCACATTAAGACATAGTTTGATAATAAGAATCAGACAAAATCTCGAGCTTAATTTTATTGGGTTTTGTCAAATGACAAGACATTTAGCGGAACTCCGCACAAATTCCAAGAGTGAGAACTTGGAGTCACATAGTTCCCACCTAACGATTCCATGATTCTTGATTCTTGTTTGATGTTAACATTTTTCTTTTTTATTTCACTTTGTTAGTTGACATGACATCTCTTTTAAGTTTTTAATTTTTTTTCTTTAATTTTATTTTCTTGTTTCACTCTATCTGCTATTTTTTTCCTTTTAATTTATATTTCATTTTTATTTTATTTATTTATTTTCTCTCTCCTTATCATATAATTTTTTCTTTTTCTTAATTTATATTTCAACATCAATCATTAATTTAATTATTAACATTTAGTTTAAATATTAAAATTTTAAGTTCATGTTAATTTAATAATATAATTCAATATTTTTTATCTAATTAAGTTTAACAAATTTTTTAATTAAAGTATATAAATTTATCTTTTTATTTGTTAATCTTTCTAAAAATATTTCTTATGTTAACGATTATTTTTATCATTTTTAATTTTATTTAGTTTATTTATTTTAACAAATAGTTTATTTTTTAGTTCTCATAAATTTATCTAAATATTTGTTAAACCTACTATTTTTAATTTATTTAAATATGATTAAAATTAATCTATCAAATTAATTATTCATTAAGAACAAGAAAAAAATCGTTTCCAAATGCAAGGGAAACAGTGTTCCAGCGACATGAATTGCAACAATGTAAACCACCAACGTACGTGCCCAAAAGCCCGAACACAAGAACTTGTCATATCATTCACCTCGTCGACAGAGTTCTCAAGATCAATGTCTAAAGAATATAATCCTGAGTCAATGATGCAACTTCAATTAATGGATGAATTTGTTTTCCTCTAAAATAAATATAGCCAACATTGAGTAATAAATACAATTTTATTTTATATGATTGACATTTATCACAATTTCGTCCCTCTTTATATATACATTAGAATTTAAGACTATATATGGATAAATTAAAATTTTCATTTCAACTCCTAAACTAAATAACCAATCATTTAATTACCTCTTTTGAATTATTAAATTGTGTCCACTTTACCTCCCGGTCAAATTTTGCTTCAATTAACCTTGTTTGCTTTTATTTAAATGATTGATTATTTAGTTTTGTTTCAATTTAAAAGATCTCTCTTTTTTATTTTTCAAATTACATTTTTACCTCTACTATTGGTTAAAAGGAACAAAAATATCTAAGAAAGATACAAGTTCACCTATTAGTTCTTTCTGAAATTTCAAATGTATATGCTTTTAGTTTTAAAACAATAACAAACTAAAGAAAAATGTAAATAGATAATAACTATATTAAGTACGCCATAATTTGATGATGATAAATATAAAAAGTCATAAATAATGAAAGAGGAAGAAATAACATTTATAATATTCTCATTCATTTTCTCAAAAAAAAGTAGAACATGATATGGCAATGAAATTATAAGGGGAATAAGTAACATGTGAAGCAGATTGTGTTGAACATCATCTGATTTAGACTATGTTTGTGATGATTTTTTGTCACAAAGCATTTGGATGTTTTTTTTTAAATAGATTGCGACTCCAATCTCAAAAAGCTTCAAAATTTAGTACTTTTTGTTGTGGTCCAAAATAAATGGTGGAGAAAAGCACCTCATTTTGACGTTCCCAAACACATTCTTAAATAAAGAGTTTAGATCATAATTCTTATTTTAAATGAATGATTCACTGCCTTGATCTGAGCATTAGATGATGTTTTATATATGTAAAGCAGAATCTGCTCTACATATTTTTTAATTTTAAATTTAAATGGGTCTAACTCCTTAATTAGATGGGGATGATAATTTGTTAGGGAATTCAAATTTTTGAGTTGAGAGATAAATAAATCAATAATAAAATAATTTTAAGATAGTCAAGAAGGTAAACTTAAGCACTCCATGCAAACTACAATGGAATATGTCTCCCAGTCAACATAAATGATCAATCGATAGTTTGCTTGCAGTTAACAATTATGACGGCCCCAATTGAAGAATATTCGTACATATTAAGATTCATTTAAGGATGACTATTTCAATAAGCGTACCTGATCATTGGATAGTTCAGAAGATCCCATTGACGCGTTTGACTGCAAATTTGGCTTATCGAGTGCAAAACTTTATTTTTCCCTTTTCAAGTTCACGTTATTCAAAATAAATTAAAAAGGGTCGAAAACGACTTTCTAAATAATAATAATAATAATTTAAGATAATTTATGTTTATATTTTCTTTAAATAATTTCAATTGTAGTCAAATTATTTTTTCCTAATTAAAATAAGAAATTGAAAATAATTTTTGAACTTCTCCTCCTTGATCTAATACATTGAAATTTTTTATTTATAATTGAGTAACTACCGTTTTCTATGCGTTAGATCTTATAAACCTTTGATGTTACAATACATAGTTGTGATGATATTTTAAATTTGAATTGAGAAAATATTTATTATTTAATTGATAGTTTAAGTAATTGTCGAGCATGCGTTTTTCCTGGTGGAATGGGGCGGACCGCGGACGGGTGTAACATGGGGAGGCTTTACTGTTTCTTCTAAGATACTGCTGTAATGTCTTCTTCTTACTTTATTTCAGCAATTCACACACTATACATAAGCTTTTGACTTGGCCTTCTTTCCATGTGCTTATATTTTATACATAATAGTTGATGCATATTTGACAGCTATTTTTAATATCGAAAATTCGATATTATACTAAACAAGGTTAAACCTATTCTATGCTAAAAAAAATGTGCACTATAACTTCATTATAATTTAATGGTGAATAGAGTTCTAATACTAAAATTCAAATACTCGAATCCTCACCGACCGACTTCTTGACGATTAATTAAAAAGTTTCACAAGAATATGCCAAGAAGTCAAAGAGTTTAACTAAGTACAGGACAGCTTCATAAAGTTTATTCTTGGATAAAGCACGTAAGGCTACTTAGTTTAAATGAAAGATATTAAAGCCCACACATAAAATGAAAATTAATGACGATAACTTCAGTCTTAGTTGATCGATTGGTCTTCTTAAAAAGACAATACGAGTTATAAATTAAAGCTCAAACATGTGGTTCATAAATTTTAAAACAAAATTGATGTCCATCCCATGCACAAAAGATATATCATGTTAATTAATAAGTATAAAGCACATCAGACGATTTTAACGTAAATAAAAACATATCCGACGGCATTGAGTAACATACGCAGCACGCTGTGTATATGGTGCAAATAATCATTTTATCTTACTGAGAAATAATATTAAGCTCAATGCCGAGTTTAGGTATGAATTAGGAGACACATAGCAATCATATATAATATTGTGTTCGACTGTTCTAACACACGCAAATTCGCTTTCGACTCTCCCCCGAGTGAGACTTCTATGTCGGCCACATGTTTGGATGAGATTCTCGTGGTGCAAAACATAGGTTGAATCTTTTTTCTGGATCAAATCTCTCTCTCTCTCTCTCTCTCTCTCTCTCTCTCTTCGCCCTTGGCTTATTTTGGATGAATGCAATGCAATGCAATTACAAACGTTTGAAACACGCGCATCGAACATAGAAAAAAGGGACGTCAAAGCGTCCACGCACGGATGTCTTGACTTATGGTTGATTCTAATGTATTATTCGGAATCACAATAATAGAGTTCCGACTCGGCAAGCTTAAATTCCTAATCCACTAACAACCCTTTAAGCACGAAGCATATGGGAGGTGCCTCAGGTTGATCTCAATCCACTGATCTAGAGCAACTGCTTTTGGGACCTCCATATTCCGTGTTTATGTTGTTCAAAGTTACTTCCTTGAAGTGCATTTCTCTCGTTTATTTTATGGGGAAAAAAGTTAAAAGATAAACATGTCATATTTCACCCAAAAAGTATGTCATAATACATTTTTTTACTTATTTTTAATGAATCTTAAATCTTTGTATTATCCAAATATGTAAATGTGGACCAATTTCTTAAGTCATAATACATTTTTTTACTTATTTTTAATGAATCTTAAATCTTTGTATTATCCAAATATGTAAATGTGGACCAATTTCTTACTTGATAATTTATTCAGTGATGAGACATCGAAGTTATGAACGCCTCGATAGAATCCATCCACTTATTTGGAATAAGTACTTAATTAGTCACCACGATTCGACCGCATCATACTTCCAAGTTCCAACTTCTTGGTTGTTGGCAAAAAAAAAAAGAAAGGAGTAGCCTACATAACTTATTAAAGTTTAGAATCATTCATTACGAAAAAAAGATAATTTTTGTGATTGACACATAATAGTATTACGGATGGTAAAAAAATATAATATCAAATACCAGCTTATTATGGATGATACCTAGAGATATTGCTCCTATATATTATTGTGAAATATCAAGCAAAAGAAGAAATCAAAGAAAAGAATAATTAGATATGTATTCAAAATTGGAGAGTTACAACTAAAATGTTCTTCTGATCCCTCCGTAAGTACGGTCACCAAGGATTTTCAAGATTCTCCCTAGAGCTCCATATGGACACAACAAAGTCATCACATAAGAGATCTTCCCCTAGGATATCAGATAGTGATTACGGACCATGATACCATTAATGTTACGTATCCTCCTTATTTATAAACTCTTAAATCCTAGACCTCTACATCGATTGAGAAATCTCAACTTTTATAAATAAATAAAATTCTAACTAAACAAAAAAAATAGTCATATACAGATAAACTATAAAATATCATTTAAAATCTAAAGTCTTGTAGGAATTCAAGTTAAACACTAACAAAATCCCCACTTATGACTTGAATTTCTCATATGACAATAAAGTTATCATACTCTATCAACATATTTGGATAAGCACAATATCTTGATTTGCCCACTCGCCTTGCACTACCTCGCAAAGCTCTTGTTAATTGCGGACTTCGCCACTCGTACAACTTTTAACTATGACAACATGAAAACTCTAAGTTGTCACCTATGTAGCTCCCAGTTGCGTCCTACTCCATCTCTGCAACTCCCAATTGCATACAATTTCATCCATGCATCTCCTATCTACGCCTTCACCCCCTATGTAGCTCTTAGTTGTACTCTATGGCATCAACGCAACTTCTAGTTGTGTCTTGCACCGCTTGTGCATCTCACAATTGCACACAAACTCATCCATGCAACTTCTAGTTGCTCCTTGTGACGATCCTGGTGGTGCCCTTGGCAACAACCCTATGATGCCCTTCGGCGCTCTAGAGATGACCTTGCAATACCCCTGGTGCCCCTATGGAATATTTGATGGTGTCCTCACAATGATTTGATGCAATTGTTGGTAAATAAGTATGTCATAACTCAAATTACCATGATTAATGATTAATCAGACGGTCAACAGTTGATCCAAGATATGATTTGATCATCACTGTTAAAAGGGAAAAAGAGATTGAGTTGATTACAACTAACTCTCTATAAATATGTGAATTCTCTTTTGAGAATGATGTGAATCCCTAATAAGAGTTATCTCTTCATGAGTGCAAGGTTCATCTTAGTCTTGGTGTTGATGTCATTAGAGGGATTACATTCGTGATCCTAAGAGGATAATCAAGACGGCGGACATTCCTATCAATCTCTTTAGGTATGAACATCTCAGGTATGATCTAAACTATTCTATATTAATTTAATTCTTTAGATCCTTAATCACATGATTATGATAAAGAAAAGAGTTTCTTATATTCATGCGAGATATTAATTGCCTATAAGTGTAACAGAGTATGTTTATAACTATGATTTAATATAAATTAATTTGGCTCTAAAATTTCCATAAACCATTTACATGAAATTGATTTTAAAATTTGAAAAAATTGGATGGTCACGAGCATGGCACCGCGTCCAGGCCATGCATCGCCGTGTGCCCAGGCTGTGGGTCACCGCGTGCCCAGGTTGGGCGCTAGTCGCTTCGTTGCGCGCTGGTCGTGCGGCGCCACGCGCTGTCGCGTTGATGTCGCCGCGCAATGGCGTGACACGCGGGCAACATGCGCTGCATGGCGAACATCGTCGTATAGATGGCACGACGAATGTCACCACAAGCAGATGCGATCACTGCGCGTGCGCAGGCGATTGCCGCACGCTAGTGTGGCGCTGGCCGTGCAACTCGACATCGAAGGAGTTTGGTCAATCTGAACCTTACGGGTCGGTTCGATCGACCAATATTAAAAACAATCACATGCCTATGTTGAATGGGACTTGGACTCAGACTGCAATTTGTTGCAAGTTTATTTCTTTAATTTAACAATTGGCTCAAATTTTTATCCATAAATTTCGGAATCCATTTTTTTTAATTTTAATCATTATCTAAAATATTTAGATGATTTCAAATAGTTTAAAATTCATTAGAGATTAAATATTGGGAATAGTAATATTTTAAAGTGTAAAAAATTAATTGTTCACATAAAAATGATTTTTAAATTGTTAAAAGCATTAGTTAATTTTGTGATATTTTATATTATAAATTTGTTGTGTGTAAAATAGTCACAGTATAATTATTAATAGTAATAATTCTTGTAATATCATATGATGAAATTGATATTTGTCCCGTGTTCGAATATCAATATTTATTATTCTTTATGCTTTAATTTTACATCTTATAATTGCATTTGATGCTTATTAAAATTAGCATAATTAATATATGATCATCATTTTATTTTGTGATATTTTACGTGATAAATTTTATTTACTATGTGTCAAATAGTCACATCAGAATTATTAGTTGTAATAATTCATGCAATAATCATATGATGAAATTGGTATTTGTCCCAAATTCAAATATCAATATTTTTATGCTTTAATTTTACATTTTATAATTGCATCATATGTGTAGTGTAAAATTAGCATGATTAGTAAATGAGTCCAATAAAATTCCTTAGAAATAATAAACTTATTACATGCGAGGTTGTGAACCTCAAACCTAATCTTTAATCAATAGGAATTAGTAGAACTATAGATCACATGTTATTATTTTATTTTTGTTCATGTCATTGGAGAATAATTCTTATGATAAATAGTTTAAAATTTTCTCAAAACATTTGGTGTAAATGTAATGAAATACTATATTAAGTTTGCCTATATTATTGGGGGGTTAATATGTTTTGTATTTCATATTTGTTAGATAGATAGATTAAATTTTGAAAATTAAGTTGATAATTTTTTCAAATACTAAGTTTATAACAGGCAAGATTATGAATCTCAAATGTAGTCTTCTATCAATAGGAATTAGTAGAATTATGGATCACATGTGATTATTTTGTCCATATTATTGGAGAATAGTTCTTGTGAGAAATAATTTGAACATTTCTTAAAATATTTAATGTAATAAAATGAAACATCATATAGACTTTGCCCATATTATTGGCAGTTAATGTGATTTGTGTTTCATATTCATTAAATTGATGGGTCCAACTTAGACAACTTTGTAGAATCTAGATGGCACCAAGAGAGGGGGGAGGTGAATTGGTGTATTAAATTTTTTTCTACTTTTACTAAAATAGATTAGTTATATAAGCGGAAGCATACATATGCAAATATAAATAAATAGAAGAACAGGACAGAAAAAATAAACAAGCAAACACAAAGATTTGTTGACGAGGTTCGACCGAACTCCTGACTTACGTCCCCGCTCCGGTCTTCTCGAACTCGAGACCTCCGGAGATCACTAAACTCCTTCAAGGGTGAAGGCTCCCTTACAACTTCTTCTCCTTTCTTTTCTAGAGGGCAAGGAGACAACCTCTTACAAGTTCGCTCACGAACTCTCACTCCCTTCTATCTTGGATTCTTCACTCGAATCGTAGAAGGGGAACTAAGGCTTTTTCCGCTCAAGCTCTCACTAGCTAATTTGCCAAAGTTGTTTCCCAAGACACTAGTGCAATAACTATATGTAGAACGCTGATTGTGA
>LTAE01006307.1:0-19117 GCA_001647135.1 Pontederia paniculata
TGCTTTAGCTCTTGACATGTATTCTCCCTTTCATGTTGGTCGACCGCTTCATATGCATAGGACGACCACTGCACACATGTAGTTCTTCTGAAATATATTACGTGTGCACAGATCATTCATTCCTTCAACTCATGGTCGACCACTCCTCTGAACTTGAATACATCCTGTTACAGAAATCAGCTCAACAAGTTCATTAGTATAGACTAAGTTCCCTTACAAATTTGTGATCATCAAAACACTCGGTATCCTAGATTCAACAAAGCTAAGTATTGAATGGTCGATCGATGATGAAGATAGGACGATCGAAAAAATAGTCAAACAGGAAAGATCGCCCGGTGAAAATAAGTGGGCGGCCGAAGTTTCAAAGTCAACAGTACAAGGGTTGAAGTACGGGCGCTCCATGGTTGAGTGGACGCCCTATGAAGAAGCTAATTAAAGTTATTTTAAAAAGTGAAGACAGAAGAGGTCGTCCGAAGAATTCACGGAAGAATCAGTGGACGACCGAAGTAATCCAGATGGAAAGTTAAGGTCGTCCAATAGTTTCATAGTTAAAGTAGTGGACGATCGAAAGATTGAATAAATAGAAGAAAAATTAAGGAGAGATCATCCGAAGATTTCAGTTTAGAAATTAGCGGACGGTCGAAGTATTCCTAATGAAGATTAAGGTCGTCCGAGAACTTCTGTGTTAAAGCAGTGGACGACTAGAGGAATACATAAGTTAGAACAAGAAAGAAAAGGTCGTCCATGGCATACAATGAAGAACAATGGACTACCGATGATTTCAGTAGAACAAGATAGGTCGTCCGAATTCTAAAGTATAGAAGCAATGGACGACCAAGAATGTTCAGAAAAAAATGATAGGTCGTCTGAGGTAACTGGGAGGAAATTATGGACGACCGAGAAGTTGAAAGAAGAAAAGATTGGCCGTCAGGTGTAGCTGAGTAGTGTCGGAGGACGACCAAAGAATGTTAGAAGACAAAGAAAGGACGTCTGAAAAATTTAGTGTATAATCAACAGATGACCAATGACTATTGGAAATAAAGAAAGGATGCCCAAGGAATTTAGTGAAGAATAAGCCGGTGGCCGGAAGGTGTCAGTAAGGAAGAAAGGACGCCCGAGGAATTTAGTGAAGAATAAGCGGACGGCCGAAAGGTGTCAGTAAGGAAGAATGGACGCTCGAGGAATTCAGTGAAGAATAAGCGGACGGTCGAAAGGTGTCAGTAAGGAAGAAAGAATGTTCGAGGAATTCAATCATGAGTAAGCGGGTGGTCGAAATATCTCAGTGAAGAAGGAAAGGATGTCCGAAGGATTAATGGAAAATCAACGGACGACCGAAGAATGATTGAAGAAGTATGTTAAAGTCTAGTTTTGGCGACCAAAGAATTGATGTTCAATCAGCGGTCGACCGAAGGAGCTTCAAAAAGAAACTTGAAGTAAGCAAAAGGTCGCCTTACATGATCAGTAGAGAATAGTGGACGAACTGTGGAAGTCTGAAGAAGAAACTATGGCTGAAACCCGTGACTGCTGACGTTTGAAGGTGAATGGTAGACGATCGAAGCATCAGATGGCAGATTGACGGGTTACTTCACTAGAGCAGCGGTCGACTGATGAAGAAGAAGCGGGCGACCGAGGAGTAAGTGAAGAGTATTGTACTTGCATTAACGGCTAGTTTTCTGAGAGAGAGAGATTAGACATTTATGTAAGGGTATAAAACTAGTCCCAAGAGTCTTGGGAGACAATTTTGGCAAATTGATTAGCGAACTTGTAAGCTTGAGTGAATAGCCTTAGTTCCTCCTTCTGAGCATTCTAGTGAGAATCAAGAATAGAAGAGAGTAAATTGAGTGTTCAAGAGTGAACTCAATTATAAGATGTTTTACTCCTTGCCCTCGAAAGAAAAGGAGAAAGAAGTTGTAAGAGAGCCTTCGCCCTTGAAGAAAGAAAGCTAGTGATCTCTGGAGGTCTCGAGTTCGAGAAGACTAGAGCGGGGACGTAGGCTTAGAGTTCGGCTGAAGCTCGTTAATAAATTTGTTGTGTTTGTTTTCTTCTGTGCATTTGTCTTACTTGCATTCAATTTTTGATTATTTTCGCTGCATAAACATAGTTTAAAACAAAAGATTTTCTAATACACCAATTCACCCGCCCCCCTCTTGGTGCCATCTAGACCCTACAATTGGTATCAGAGCATAGGTTGCTCACAAATTTATGTCTATCTATAAATCTCGTATAGACTTGACAATCTAGAGCTAAAATGACATAAAATGGATTTACCCTAGAACAATCTACCTCTAGGCTTCCCCTCTTTAAAGCATCTAATTTCTCTTATTGAAATATTAGATTGCAAGCTTATGTATGTTCCATGAATAGTGACATTTGGGATGTCATAGAAAATGGTTTTGATCTGCCTATTAAAGTAGTAAATGGTGTTCATGTTCCTCTTTCTAGTAATGAGTTAGATTCTATAACTAAAAATTTAATTAAACTAGATTGAAAAGCTAAGAAAATTTTCTATTGTGCACTTGATCAAACTGAATTTAACAAAATCTTTTCTTGCTCTAGTGCAAATGAAATTTGGAAAAAACTTGTCATTATTCATGAAGAAACAGAAAAAGTAAAAGAATCGAAAAAGAACATTTTAAATCATCAATACGATTCTTTTAAAATAAAACATGATGAATTTGTAAATGACATGTTAGTTCATTTTAATGATGTTGTAAATGGGTTAGCCGCTTTGGACGACCCAAGTTCTAATGCTTAAAAAGTGAAGAAGTTTCTTAGGTCCCTCACACCAAAATGGCATATGAAGAGGGCTATGGTGGAAGGACAACATTATCTCAACAAGCTTGACTTCGTTGATCTCATAGGATCTCTTCTGACCTGCGAGATGTCACTTGAAGAAGAGAGAGAAGAAGCAAGCTCAAGAAAGAAGGCCCTAGCTCTCAAATGTAAGAAGAATGAGAGTGAAGATGAGCATGAAGAATCTGATGTTGATGATAAGGACTTCAATGAGGAGAAGCTGGCCCTTTATGCAAAGAAACTCAGTAAATTCATGAAGCTCTCCAGGAAGAAGTGTTACTCAAAGAAGAAGGGACCAGACGACAAGTCAAAGAATAAGTGCTATGTGTGCAACAAGCTTGGACACTATAAGAGTGAATGCTCAACCTTGAACAAAAAGAGCAAGGAGAAAGGCTCCTTAAATTATAAGAAGAAAAAGACACTCAAGGTCACTTGGGATGACACAAGTGATGAAGATAGTGAAGCTGAAGGAGCATCTTCAGAAAAAAATGAAGAAGCACTGTTGTGCCTCATGACAAATGATGAGGTATCCTCTCTTCACTCAAATAATAGTGAAAGTGATAATGATGAAGATGACTGTGAAGAAGATATCATGTTCAATATGCATAAAGAGTTCAACATTATGATTAGAAAATATTCTATCTTGAAAAAGAAAAATGATAATATTGTTCAAGAAAAAACTGAAAGAAAATAATGCTGAATTTGAAAAACACATTTTTGACTTGAATGCCAAAGTGTCGACAAACAATGATAACTTAGAGAAGCATGTTAATACAATTAGTTCCTTGAAGCTAGAACTGCTTAATGTTAAAAATAAGTTTGAAACATTTTATTATGGTGTGAAGATGCTAGATGTAATACTTTCTCAACATAAAAGTCCCTTAAATAAGAAAGAATTATGATTTGACTCTTTTAGTAATAATGTGTCTCAAGGAACCATTTTCGTAAAAGCTTCACATTCTTTATCCAAATCTGTCGAGTTTCTCTACCTCCTGCACTTCCACTTGTATGAATGAAACTAGGCCTGCTTCTACTAACTCTCGTGCTAAAGGTAAAAACATTGTGGATCTTAAGGCTAAAACTGCTATAAGTGCTAAGCCTGTTTCCATTCATAAAAATACTATGTTTTCATCAAAGGGAAATGCAAGTATTAAAAGTAGAAATGCTGCACCTAAATATCAACAGAGAAACTATGATTTCATGTACAAGAGAAACACAAAATATGTTCATATGCATATTGTTAGAAATGGTTATGTACATTCCTACTCATATATTACTCCTATAAATATGAACAACAATTTTGTCAAACCAAAATTTCTGCACACAAACATAAAATGCACACTCTACACATGTTCACATAAAAAATGGTCATGCTTATCATAACTATAAAAAACCTTATATAAAGAATGTTACATGTTTATGTTGTGGTCATCTAGGACATTATAGTTTTGAATGCACATATATGAAAGGCATCTATACAAATGTTAAACAAGTATGGATTCCTAAGGAAACTTTCAGCACTAACATTTCTGGACCCAAAGTATTTTAGGTACCAAAATATAAATTATGTGTTGTTCTTGTAGGGTACCAAAAGAAGCAAAGGAAAATCAACAAGATGGTACCTCGACAATGGTTGCTCAAGTCATATGACTGAAATTAAGAAAACTTCATGAGCATAACAAGAATACAAAGTGGAAAAGTGACTTTGGGAGATAACAACCAAGGGAAAATTCTTGTTAAAGATAATATTGGAAAACTTGGTAATGTATTGGCTAGTAGAAAACTTAAAACATAACTTGCTAAGTATTAGCCAACTGTGTGATAAAGACTACATTGTTAAGTTTGAACAAAATAAATATTTGATATGTGATAACAATAAAAAAAAGTTTTGGATATGGGATTAAGACATCAAAATGTGTATGTTATTGATTTTGATGATTTGCCTAATCACAAATGCTTAAATGTTGTGCATGATGAAACATAACTATGGCATAAAAGATTAGGACACTTAAACTATAAAGCCATGAATAAGTTAGTGAAACATAATCTTGCTAGAGCTTTGCCCAAAACCAAAATTGAGAAAAATACTATTTGTTCTTCATGTCAAAAGGGAAAACAACATAGGACATATTTTAAATCAAAAAATGAAATATCTACAAGTAGACATCTACAATTAATACATTTTGATTTGTTTGGTCCAATATGCACCACCAGTTTTGGTGGTAAAAAATATGTGTGTGATTGTAGATGACTATTCTAGATTCACATGGACTTTGTTTCTTGCACATAAGCATGAAACTTTTTAGATGTTTATTGTCTTTGCAAAAAGAGTTCAAAATGAACTAAATTTTGAAATATCCAAGATCCGGAGTGATCATGGAGGTGAATTTGAAAACTTAAGGTTTGAAAAATTCTGTGAGAATAATAGAATTCTTCATCAATTTTCAACACCAAGAACTCCACAGCAGAATGAAATAGTTGAGAGGAAAAATAGAACTCTAATTGAGATGGCTAGGACTTTCCTAAGTGAGAGCAAATTGCCTAAATATTTTTGGACAGAAGCTGTTAATACCTCATATTATATTCAAAATAGGGTATTGATTTGACCTTTAGAAAAGAAAACCTGTTTTAAGATGATGTATGACAAAAGATCAAATATCTCATACTTTAGAGTATTTGGTTGTAAATGTTTTGCTTTGAGAACCTTGGGTAAGCTAGGAAAATTTGATGAGAAGAATGATGATGCACTCTTTCTAGGATACTCAAATCTTAGCAAAACCTATAGAGTATATAACAAGAGAACACTAGTAATTGAAAAATTAATACATGTCACCTTTAATGAAGTTGACAATGTTATTGATCAACTTGAAAAAGTTAAGATAATAGATGTGGATAACAAGGATGACCATGATCTAGATGAGCTGACTCATAAGGAAGAAGATTCTCAACCTATTGAAACCACAAATGATGAAATTGCTGTGGTAAATAAGGAAAATCCACAAGAAATTGATATAAAGATAGAATTGCCTCCTATTGAACAAAATGATTGGAGACGAGTACATTCACATCCCTTAGACAATATCATTGGAGACATAAATGAAGGTGTGAGATCAAGAAAGTCATTAAGATTTTTTTGTGCATTTTTTGTCTTCTTATCTCAAATAGAACTCAAAACTATAGATGATGCAATGGATGATCCGAACTGGATAAATGTCATACATGAAAAACTGAACAACTTTGAGAGATCAAGTCTGGCATTTGGTAAAGAGACCTAAGGTTCATCCCATAGTTGGAACAAAATGGATATTTAGAATCAAACTAGATGAAATTGGAATTATTGTGAGAAATAAGGCTAGACTGGTTACAAAATGTTACTCTCAAGTTGAGGGAATTGACATTTGATGAGACTTTTGCACTAGTTGCTCGTCTAGAAGCAATTCAGATTCTTTAAGCATTTGCTTGCTTCAAAAATTTCAAATTGTTTCAAATGGATGTTAAGTCAGCCTTTCTAAATGAATATATAAATGAGAAAGTTTATGTTGAACAACCTTTAGATTTTGAGAGTTCAATACACCCAAATAATATATTTAAGCTCTCTAAGACACTATATGGGCTAAAGCAAACTCCTAGAGTTTGGCATGAGAGGTAAAGTTCATTTCTCCTTGAAAATGAGTTTTCAAAAGGAAAAATGGACACAACTTTATTCTTGATGCATTTTGGGAATGATATATTAGTTGTGCACATATATGTGGATAACATTATCTATGGATCCACAAATTCTCAAATGTGTAAAGAATTTGAAACTCTCATTCACAAAGAATTTGAGATGAGTCTAGTAGGAGAGTTAACTTACTTTCTTGATTTTTAAGTAAAGCAATCTAAGGATGAAATTTTTCTGAACCAAGAAAAATACACGAAGGAGCTGCTTGTGAGATTTGGAATGGATGATTGTAAAGCCAACTCTACTCCCATGAGTACTCTTGCTAAACTTGATAATGATGAAAAAGGTAAAAGTGTAGATAAAAAATTATATAGGGGTATGATTGAGAGCGTCCTATACTTAACTGTCTCTAGACCAGACATCATGTTCAGTGTATGTTTATATGTTAAGTTTCAAGCCAATCCTAAGGATTCTCATTTAGTTGCTACCAAAAGAATTCTGAGATATCTTAAGAACACTCCAAACTTAGGATTGTGGTATGATAGAAATTCTCTATTTGACCATCATGCCTACACTAATTCATACTTTGTTGGATGTAGAGCAGATAGAAAGAGTACTAGTGGAATGTATTATTTTCTTAGTAGCTCATTAATATCTTGGGCTAGCAAAAAATAAAAACTCAATTGCACTCTTCACAACTAAAGCTGAATATATAGCTGCTGGAAGTTACTGTGCCCAACTGATGTGGATGAAATAACAACTTCTAGACTATGACAGAACATGTGAAACTATGCCATTAAAGTGTGATAATACCAGTGCAATAGAAATGACTAAGAATCATGTGCAGCATTCCAGAACTAAGCATATTGACTTAAGATATCACTTCATTAGAGAACATGTATCACTCAAAATAATCTTTATAGAACATGTCTCAACTGAGAGACAGCTAGCTGATATATTTACAAAACCCTTGGGAGGAGATAAGTTTAATATGTTAAAGAGAGAAAGTGGGATGTTGGACTTAGGAACTTGATAAACAACTTAACTTATTGGTGACTTGTCTATGCAAATATCACTGATTAATAAAGTTGTAAATTGATTGTGTTGCACAACACATACATGATAATCTTTTCATTATATCTTCTAGATGTCTACCCTAAATGAAACTATGGAGAACCTCAGGTAGTGAATGATAAGGTGATTAAGTATCAAGTTAGTCACAAAACTTCGGACGTCCACTCCTTACATTTCGGACATCCGAAACACATTGTTGATATCTAGTGATCCCAAGCAGCGGACGCCCATTGAAAATCTTTGGGCGACCAATATAAGTACTCTACCAAGGATCGGTCGACCATTCTATTAACCAAGGGCATCCTCTGTTTTGAAAACATTATAACACTTCGAAGTTCGAACGTATGTTGTCCACACTTCGGACGACTGAAGCTGGTTCATGACTCAAGACCAGTTCAAGTATAGGGCATCCATGAAATCATAGGACAACCACTACGACTATAACATTACATCCTTACTATGTTGGTCGACCTATAATCTCCTTCGAGCGACCAATGTTGCGAACACTATATATAGTGGGTCACCCTTAACCATCTTCATCTTTGGAATATTCTCAAAGGGCGACCCTTCGTGTTCTTCTGTCATTCTACTCTGAGCAAATTTCAAACTTCTTGTACTCCCCAGCGTTCTGAAAGCAATCAAAGTTTTCTCAAACAATGATTCAAACATCTAGGTAAACCTAAATCATCATCTATATGCATCATTAATCTAGAGTTCTAGGTTTTAATATCTAAGTTCTAACTAGCACAAAACTTTGTTGTGAATGATGTCCATTCCTTACAGAATCAAATCTTCTTGATTTCTTTCACTACTCTAAATTCCTCACACACTTGTCAGTTCGATTTTGATCCTTTCCTGTTTCCTTGAGATTCTATTTTTGTGTTCTTCCTCACCTATTTCGAACCATGTCGCCCATAAGAAAGTGGCTCGAAAATAAAAACTCGTAAAAAGAAAACAAAGAGAAGAGTCATCTTTCTATATTCCACAAAAGAGAGTTGTCACAGGAGAACCATCTGTCCAACCACCAGAACATCTTCCTAATAATGTCGATTAGACAATCAAAACTTCTCAATCACCTGAAAAGTCCTTTAGTCACCCAAAATTCATTAGCGAGAGGGTTCTGAATTAGTATGTAACCCTCTATAATGAACGCCGATTAGTTAAACCACAACACTCTATTGACTTGAAAAGTCTTAAACTTTCTAGTCTCACAGAAATTTTTGAACAATGTGACTGACTCACATTCCTTGACCTTGATGAGCCAGTTCATCCCTATGTTGTCAAACACTTTTATGCACATTTAACCTATGATGACACCCATCTTGAAATAATAACCTATTTGCACGACAAACATTTTTGCATGACAGAATCCAGATTAAATGAGATCCTTGATACTCCTGGCTTCACTCACATAAGTCTTGCTCCAATGCATTAGCCTCACACTTCTTACACTCAAAATCAAGCTGCACTAGATGTGAGTGGAGGAAAAGTTGATACTTTTATTCAAGGACCTTTTCACAAGTATCTCATCCCCATAATGAAAGTCGTTCACCATATAATCACCAATGTAGCACTTCCTAGAGCTGGTCATTACATAGGAGTAAATCTCCTTGATTTAGTTGTTCTTGCCCACCTTGTAGATCCTGCAGCCCTTAGAATTTTCGTAGGAAATCTTCTCATGTATCAACTCATCAAAACTAAAAAACAGTGCACTCTAAATGGACCAAGGGTGCTCATCTCTACTTTGGAAATCTCATTACCTTTATGGTCCGCAAAACTTTTCGAACAATCTTGTTCGCTGAAGACGAAGATATCCTTCATCTCACCCGAAATGACAAAAAAATTCTTCTCTACCTTAACTAGAAAAAGGACTTACCAAGGACACCCCTCAGAATAGTGAACACCATTCTGCATCTAAGTATCATGATACTATAAATCAGAAACCTGAATCCACTAGAGACTCCTCTGCAGTTGAAATCCCTAAGCAAGCTCGTTAGCAATTTAGGACACGCTCTGCAGCTGCTGGCTCCTCCTCCTTCACATGGCCTCCAAGTAGAGAAGATTGGGTCTCGTTGTGCAGCAAAGTGGAAATCATGTCAACACAACTCAGCACCATGTCAACCCAAATGAGCCAAGCCCTCGAGTTATTAAAGAAAATCAGTGATGAACAGTTCGAAAGTAATGAAGTCAGTAAAGATATTGCTATTCACCATAACCAAGCCTGCCAACATTGGCGTGAGGTGGAAGGATTCATGAGGGTAACAGGGTATGAGCCCTATGGAACTCCCCTTTCTGATACTTACAAAGGGGGAGAAAGAAATCAGAGGAGTGAACTACATGAAGAAGAAGTTGGTGAACCACATGAAGAAGAAGTTGGTGAACTTCAAGAAGAACATAACGATGATCAAGAAGCTGATATTCAAGAGGAGGGTCATGGGGATCAGAGTGATAATCAAGAAGAGAGAAATGGACAAGGGGAAGCTGATGCTAGAAGAGATGATGATCTTCAAGTCCAAAGGAAAGCTGATGCTAGAGAGGAAGATGTTGATCTTCAAAGAGCTGGAACTGGTCAAGAGAGGGAGAAGAAGAAGAAGTTGTCCAAGCCATTATTGAAATGCAAGCTGGTCAAACTACTGTTGAAGCAGCAATTGATAGAAATGGCATAGAAGATGAATTTCAAGAACTATTTGCTGAGCAAGAAAGTGAAATTAACAACTGTTGACAGATGCAATAAATAAAATATTAAAAAAGACAGTAAATGCAACTAAGGAAATAACTGAGAGTTCAACACATTCTCTTCTTGAAAAATAGTTTTGAAAAAGCTTCAAGAGGAAGAAAAATAAGGACAAAAAGAAATAGATAGATAGATTCCTATTGTAGACAAAATTTTATTGTATGTAAACATTTTGAATCTGGATGATCTCTATGAATGATACTTTGTGTTTCAGAAATGAAATGAGTATGCTTTTGAATTTGTTATGCAAAGATAATTTTTGAAGTGTGTTCTTCAGTGATAAGTGCTAAAATGAATTGCAAAATGTTCATGATTTGTATATCTTAGATATGCATGCATGTGTTAAGGGGGAGAAATGCTTGAAAATGAGAGATATATGTTTTAGTGGGAGCAATTCTGGTTAGTTGATTTTTTATGTGATTCTTTCAGTCAAAACTAATCTAAGTTCATTTATCATCAATTTGTAATCATCAAAAAGGAGGAGATTGTTGAAAAATGTTCATGATTTGTATATCTTAGATATGCATGCATGTGTTAAGGGGGAGAAATGCTTGAAAATGAGAGATATATGTTTTAGTGGGAGCAATTCTGGTTAGTTGATTTTTTATGTGATTCTTTCAGTCAAAACTAATCTAAGTTCATTTATCATCAATTTGTAATCATCAAAAAGGAGGAGATTGTTGAATATAGGATATCGATATTATTTTGATGATCACAAATTTGTGAGGAAGCTTAGTTTGTACTAATGATATTTGATTTGATGTGTAGAAGACAAGATTTTTATTTTCAGTTAGTAACAGGTTGACCGAAGTCGAGAAGTGGATGACCTATGTACATGAAAAATTGAAGAAAAATACTAAAGATGAAGATGTCGTCCTAAGGATTGAAGAGGTCGACCGAATTGAGGAGCAAAGACTGAAGATATGAAGCTAAGTACTGAACGATCAACCGATGATGAAGACTGGATAACCGAAGAAATAGTCAAGCAGGAAAGGTCGCTCGGTGAAAAGAAGTGGCAGACCGAAGGTTCGAAGTCAACAGTACAAGGGTTGAAGTACGACGCTCCAAGGTTGAGTGGACGCTCTATGAAGAAGCTAATTAAAGTTATTTTAAAAAGTGAAGACAAAAGAGGTTGTCCGAAGAATTCATGAAAGAATCAGTGGACGACCGAAGTACTCCAAATGGAAAGTTAAGATCATCCGATAGTTTCATAGTTAAAGCAGTGGACGATCGAAAGATTGCATAAATAGAAGAAAAAGTAAGGAGAGGTCGTCCGAAGATTTCAATAAAGAAATTAGCGGACGATCGAAGTATTCCTAATGAAGATTAAAGTCATCCGGGAGCTTCTGTGTTAAAACAGTGGACGATCAGAGGAATACATAAGTTAGAAAAAGAAAGAAAAGGTCGTCCGCAGCGTACAATGAAGAACAGTGGACGATCGATAATTTCAGTAGAACAAGATAGGTCGTCCGAATTCTTTAGTATGGAAGCAATGGACAACCAAGAATGTTTAGAAAAAAAAGATAGGTCGTCTGAGGTAACTGGGAGGAAACAACGAACGATCGAAGAAGTTGACATAAGAAAAGATTGATCGTCCGGTGTAGTTGAGTAGTGTCAGAGGATGATCAAAGAATGTCAGAAGACAAAGAAAGGACGTCCGAGAAACTCAATGTAAAATCAAAGGACGACCAATGACTATGGGAGATAAAGAAAGGACGCCCGAGGAATTCAGTGAAGAATAAGCGGACGACCGAAAGGTGTCAATAAGGAAGAAAGGACGCCCGAGGAATTCAGTGAAGAATAAGCGGGTGCCCGAAAGGTGTTAGTAAGGAAGAAAGGATGCCCGAGGAATTCAGTGAAGAATAATCGGGCGATCGAAAGGTGTCAGTAAGGAAGAAAGGACGTCCGAGGAATTAAATCAAGAGTAAACCGACGACCGAAATGTCTTAGCGAAGAAGGAAAGGACGTTCGAAAGATTAAAGAAAAATCAATGGATGACCGAAGAATGGTTGAAGAAGTATGTTCAAATCAACTTAGGGCGACCAAATGATTGATGTTCAATCAGCGATCGATCGAAGGAGCTTGATGAAGAAACTTGAAGTAAGCAAAGGTCGCCCGACACGATCAGTAGAGAATAACAGACGACTTGTGGAAGTTTAAAGAAGGAACTATGACAAAAACCCATGACTGCGGACGTCCGAAGGTGAACGGTGGACGACCGAAGCATCAGACGACAGATTGACGGGTGACTTCACCAGAGTAGTGGTCAACCGATGAAGAAGAAGCGAGCGACCGAGGAGTAGGTGAAGAGTATTGTACTTGCATTAACAGCTAATTTTTTGAGAGAGAGATTAGATATTTATGTAAGGGTATAAAACTAAGTCCCAAGAGTCTTAGGAGACAACTTTGACAAATTGATTAGCGAACTTGTAAGCTTGAGTGAATAGCCTTAGTTCCTCCTTCTGAGCATTCTATTGATAATCCATAATAGAAGAGAGTAAATTGAGTGTTCAAGAGTGAACTCAATGTAAGAGGTTTTACTTCTTGCCCTCGAAAGAAAAGGAGAAAGAAGCTGTAAGAGAACCTTCGCCCTTGAAGAAGGAAAGCTAGTGATCTCCGAAGGTCTCGAGTTCGAGAAAATCAGAGCGGAGACGTAGGTCAAGAGTTTGGCTGAACCTCGTCAACAAATCTATTGTGTTTATTTTCCTCTGTGCATTTGTCTTACTTGCGTTCAATCTTTGATTATTTTCGCTGCATAAACATAGTTTAAAGTAAAAGATTTGTTAATACACCAATTCACACACCCTTTTGGTGCAATCTAGACCCTACAAGTAGAACTTGATTAGAATCTGAGCTGGTTCTGACCAAGTTCCGCTTATCAAACGTTGGAATCTGGGTCACGTGACCTCGAATTTCAACGTCCGGAACCGAACGTCGAGTGAAACAATTTTTTTTTCTTTTTTTTCTTTTTTTCCTCTTTGTTCGTTCCCATATCTCCTTTCTTACATTTTTTCTTTAATTATCCATTAACTTTAAATTTTAGATATTACATTTTATTTGTTAAACAATAAATTTTAGTTTTATGCTAACTAAATAATATAGTTATAAAATTATTAATTATCTCATTATTTTTCTAATGGATATTTTTTTTAAAAAAATATGAAAATATTTTATTATATAAAATGAGATTAAAAAATTGTAAAATATTTACCATATTATTCCTGAAAAATTAATTTAAATCTATTTTTATAAGAATGAAAATATTTTATTATCTTATATTTAATATATAATAAATTATTTTTTTTATTTTTAATCTTATATTTTATTATACTCGTTGGAACCTAACTACTTCTCATCCAAACACGATTAAAATCAATTTATCAAATTAAATTATTCATAAAATAAAATAAAAACTCCAAATTCTAATTGCTTCCCTAACGATATAGCATTTATGTTGTACTTTTTCTTAATTTCTTAAGTTTTATTTCCTTTTGCCAAATCCATTGGAGAAGTTAAATAAGGATGACCCTGTTGTTCCTCCTATTTTCCCTCTATGGTAATGTTGGAAGTGGGGGAGGGTTTCGATGAGTTGTGGCTATCATAGCATTCAATGGAGAGAGAGAGAGAGAGAGGCTCTTGTTTGCATTGAATGTCATACTGGATAGGGTGATTAGGTTAGATAAGTGTATAGGTGGACAAAGCAGGCGAGCAGTTAGGGTTCAGAGAGAGAGAGAGAGAGAGAGAGAGAGAGAGAGAGAGAGGCGTGGAAGAGTCAAATCAGGACATGCTCAATATTCTTTTGCACAAATATTGTATACACAATAAAATTCCATTTCTTTTCGTTTAATGAATTTGTCTATCAAAAGGAACAACAATAACCTTTCCATCTCTTCCTCTCTTCAATCAATTACACCGTCCCTGTATAAATTGCACTGCTGCATCTTATTGTTTTCTATCACAATCTTTTGCTGCATCTTTTTTTTTTCTTGTCTTTAGGCCTTATATGCCATATAATATATATATACATATATATGTTTTTTTAAAAACCATGATATGTTGGTATTCATTAAATTCACAGAAAATATTTTTGTTTTGTTGCTCCAAGTATTCAGGATTAAATTTGTGTCACCTCAGATGGAACTGATTATGATGAATAAAGCTCTAAATTTTTTTTTGCAGTCAGATAATTCAAACCCGAGAGCTCTTTATCACTTTCTCCGGTCTTGTTGATACGGAAAATATCTTTCAATAGTTATTGGTGGCTATGGGATTTGATTATGAAAATTTATTTAGCGATCCAACCGGTTAACCAATTGAACCGACTGCATGCCACCACGAAGGAGGCAACAAGTGTAGAAAAGTAAAGGAATCAACAAAGTTTATAAAATATCACAGATTTTCTATAAAAGGCAAATTATAAAGGTGAGTTTGCAATCAACTCCTTTCCCTCAATCTAATATTATATAGCTATCAAAACTGTAATTTGTGCAACGTAATTGGGGGGCATTGGCATAAATGACTAATCAAATTCTTAGTTTTGTACTTCTAGTTGTAAACTCCTACTCAATTATTATTTACAAGCATGAAATTTGTACTTTTTAAAGAAAGAAAATATTCTTAGTGTATAATTAACAATAGATATTAATGAGCATGTCAAGTTTATTTTCAACTATTACATTTTAGATTTACGGTTGTGATCCAATTCGAATCATATATTTACAGATGATACAATTATTTATACGAATAATTTTTTATAATAGATTATAATTTAGATTTAAATCAGATTGTTAAGAATATATTTAATGGTACATGATACAATTACTTTTTCCTAATATAATAATTAACGTCATATTTTGAAACTTTTAGATTTCAAAATCGAAGTGCAAGATGGAAAAATAAATCCTCACCAAAATTCTTCTGGACATATTAAGAACAACATATATAATTATATTATTATTTTATTAATTATGCAGTATCTCAACGTACACTCTTTTTAAAATTTTAAACCTATCTGATATACGTTTTGAATTATTTCTTTCTTTTTCTTGACATATTTCTTTCTACAATTCCTCTCTCTTTATACACAAAAGTATTCATTTGAGTAGAATTACCGGTCTGTATATTTCTTTCTGTAATTTTCCTTATAACTATCAACTTACAATATTTTTTATTTTAAAAATCTGTTTAATGTTTGAATTATTTCTTTCTTTTTCTTGACATATATCTTTCTATAACTCCTCTCTCTGTCTTTCTTTAAAAAAATATAAATATATATAATACTTTGTAACAGAATTACAATAATTTGAAAATAGTTACCATATGTATATTTCTTTCTGTAATCTTCCTTTCATCGTCTATAAATATGACTTCCCTTCGCCTGAGAATTGAAGGCCAAAGCCGCAACAAGGGAGCAACATGGCATCATCCTCAGCACCGACGATCCCGTCTTCTTTGGCCACAGCCAGCGCTGCTTTGATGGCGTCGTCGTCTGGCTCCCCGTGCGCCGCCTGCAAATTCCTCCGGCGCAAGTGCCAGCCGGATTGCGTCTTTGCTCCGTACTTCCCTCCGGACAACCCTCAAAAGTTCGTGCACGTCCACCGCGTGTTCGGGGCGAGCAACGTGTCCAAGCTGCTCAACGAGCTGCACCCCTACCAGCGCGAGGACGCCGTGAACTCCATCGCCTACGAGGCCCAAATGCGCCTCCGGGACCCGGTCTACGGCTGCGTCGGCGTCATCTCCATCCTTCAGCACCAACTCCGACAGCTTCGGACGGAACTCAACCGCGCCAAGGACGAGCTCTCCAATTACCGCTCTGCGGCTGCCGCAGCCGGAGTCTCCAGGGCGAACTTTCGCACGTTGCCTGTCCCCGCTCATGCGCCTGTCTCCGCCGCCGCTGGCAGTCAAGGGTTCATCAACGTTAACCACTCGATGGGGCTGACGGGGATCGCTTTCGGACAGGATAATCTCTTCCAGGGGGGCGCGACCATAGACGTCGGTCATCGTCATGATCTGACGTCGAGGAACAACTACGACGTGGAACTGGCGGCGAGGTTGGCAACCAATGGTGCATACGATGCAGGTATGGCGGCTTCGTTGAATGACGCAACAGTGGAGGCCATGGGACCTTTCGGCGGGCAGTTCATGAAGCCGAACATGGCCGTGGGCGACGAGCTGTCCGGCATGAGGCCTTTGTAGAAGGCTCATTGCAGGTTGGCCTGCTGTTCTTGTCTCCTCTTTCTTGCTGCTTAAATCAATCCTTTTTTTATTTATTTTTTATTTGTTTCCTGGCAAGGTACATGAGATTGGAATATATAACTTCTATAAGTTTTCTTGTAAGATGAAAACAAAAAAACAGACATGAAATTTTTTAGTTCCTGTTTTCTAAGTTAAACAGTATCATTCTGAGATAAATATAATTTGATTCAAATAGGTGAGTACTAATTGAAAGTACAATATGCCATCCTTCTAGCGGATGGTATAAAAAACTTGTGGGAGTATCATATATATGTAAAGCTATAATATGCCATCATTATGTTTTGACTTGGCCAAAGAACTCATCTTTAGCCGCTTCATACCACATGCCCATGTCATCATCATATGCTCTTCTTTTCACTGATTTCTGACTCAGCTTTAGGGTTCCTGTAAACCATTACAGGGTTTCTTGCATAAGGTACTTATCCAATCAAACCTCTCTCGAAGTTTGATATGCACATATACAAGCCATAACCATACTGTTCTAGTGTATTTCTTGATCTTTGAATTCCCAAGTTTCTTAATCTTTGATATGTACATATACAAACAGTGGATAATAAATCTTCCAATTTCCGGTTCAATGTTCTATATATATTTGCTTTACTACAAAATAAGACATATTTGGAACAACATGTTACCAAATGATGAATAATACTCGGCATCCTCTAGAGGTGAAATTGCATTACATTCTAACATTAAAGGGGATTTGCAGGAGATAATGACTATGATTCTTATAATATATTTAAAACCAACTGACCTCTTGAACCCTTCTTAGTTTCTCAGTTAATTACAGTGCTAGTTTTTCCAATATCATCTTAAAATAGATATTCTTCCTAGATTTCCTTTATAATCTCTATTTGAGAATTCAGGATAATTATTCAAAATTTTACAATGCTACATATTATGATTCTATAGGAGACATCAATGTATTTCCACCTTCTCTCTAGAAAATACTTTCTTCAAAATTATAATGCTAAACTTAAAACTTCATGACATTCCGTCGGATCTATAGAGCTCTTCATTTCCTCTTACATTTCATTTCTGCATTTGTTTGCCAATGGACAGTGAAACGTATGTTTTCCTTGAAGAACTTGTGATTTTCTTTGTTTACCTTTACTAAAAGTGGACTGCTCACCCACGACTAAACATGCATGCTCCGATATAAACCTAATGTGTATGTTTACTGTCATTACTCATATAATTAAAACTTGAATCTGGTCTTATACTCATGTGACCGTATGCAATCAGTCTTCCTTGTTTTTTTAGTAAATGGGAACTTGGATGAATAATTAATACATGTAAAATTATGTAAT
Organism: Pontederia paniculata; assembly: GCA_001647135.1. Classification (NCBI taxonomy): domain Eukaryota; kingdom Viridiplantae; phylum Streptophyta; class Magnoliopsida; order Commelinales; family Pontederiaceae; genus Pontederia; species Pontederia paniculata. The sequence goes on from LTAE01006307.1 coordinate 17,828, forward strand.
GCATTGCAAACTTAAGAATGCACCAAATCGTAACCAGATAAGTGTTTTGGTTTTTTTGCTGGTTGACCTTTTATGCACATTTACATGTTTATGCAGCAGCTAAGACTTTGAAGCAAATATATCATCTGCATGGTATATGCTCCTTTAAGTAATTGTTTAAAAAAGAAAGCTTTTATGACCATCTATTCCATCTTTGAGATGTATAGAAAGTAACCATTTAATTTAGAGGAATATCAGTGTGTAACCTCAGTTTGTATAATCCTGTGTAGACACTTAAAATTACGAATAATTTTAGTTCAAAAATCTAGGATTCACTATTCATGCTAAATGTGTTTATACGAATTTATACAAAAATATATTTTCACCCACTCATTTTTCCTTTTTTTTTATGTTTGTTACTTGTTTAGCTCAATGATATTCCTCTTGACAGTCTTTCCTGTGCAGGTTGAAGATTTGGGAGATGGATAAAAGAGGATAATGAAATAGGGGGAGTCACATCATAAGAAAAAGCTGGATCTTCATAAAAATACAATTGTAGAGAATATTTATTTTTCTTTAATCAGTTGTCTATCTGTTGATGACTTGTTCTACTCAAACTTTAGTCAAATTTGAACCTATCATACAGCAATGCTACTTAATTAATTTCTGTTTGGTCTATCGTATCTCCGGTTTTCCTAGTGTGCTCTAAATTTTGGAATATATTTTGGAACCTCGTATTTGATTAGGTTGCATGCATGTTGATTAGGTTGCATCCATGCATGCTTATAATTATCTTTAGCAACATTTGAAGAATGATTCCATGACAATTCTCTGGGTATTTTTATTGAGAATTTGTGTTGGAAAACCAAAATCAGAGACATGAATCGCATATTACTTGATAACAAGTTTCGTGAGACTTATATATCCATTATTTTTCAAGTCAACTTCTCTTCTTATAGTCCCGCTTGTAACAGAAAAAGATATATCCAGGATACAGATGCACACAACATCAATTCCTCTACATTATTAATAGGTGTTTTTTTGTTCTTTGGTAAATATTCTTTATCGTCATGGCTCAACCTATCTGATCATGACCTAAACACGAAACCTTAGAGTGCGTTGCTTTCAAGAAGAAGGTATTAATTGATTGTTCTTTTTTTGTTGAAGAAGCAAAGTTTAAGATAGTCAAGTATACCTATACATTTAGTGTGCTTGATATTTTTCTCTGATCCGTAAGATTTTGGTTGTTGATCATCATCATCATCTCTCTCTCTCTCTCTCTCTCTCTCTCTCTATCTATCTATCTATATA
>LTAE01006308.1:18423-35001 GCA_001647135.1 Pontederia paniculata
TTCTTCTTCTTCTTCTTCTTCTTCTTCTTCTTCTTCTTCTTCTTCTTCTTCTTCTTCTTCTTAATTAATAATATATGGTAGCAAATTTCAGTTAAATTTAATTGAAAAATGATTAACCGGTGATAAAGAATAATGCTTATTATTAAAATTGACAATAATTATTTTGGTAATTGCTTTTGACATTTTTATGAAACTTGCTAATAATCACATCAATAGTACTAGTACAGAGTACAAATATCAATCATATATTCAACAGGATTGTGTATAGTGATAAGTATTCTTCCTCACATAGGTAAAGATGTGCAGTTTGACGAAGCTCCCAATACTATAGTGATAACCGACAAAAAATATCAATCATTAATCGTATATTGACAGTTGGCTAAATTGCACAATTTAATTCTTAATATAGAGAAAGAAAGTAGAATAAATGCCTATTTTAAAATTTTGCTAGACATGGAGACACTAGTACATGAATGCTTATTAAAATGTCTCGTGAAATCATAATTTGTTACAAAAATAACACACTTTAACGAATGATAAAAAGCCATGTCGCTAAGTCATCAGTATAGTATCGGTTATTCCGTCGCAACTTATCGAACTAATTTTATTTTTTATATAAATCATCACCATTCTGTCGTTAATTTTGAATCAGAAAAAAAAATTATTTTGTACATTAACTTTATATACAATACATATTATCATCACATTCGTGCACAACACAATAAATAATAAAATCTAAAAGTAGATAAAAGTATTCACATTATAATAAAAATTTTAAAGTTTGTCAAATTCATAATACAATAAAGTTTAATGTTCCAAAGTAAAAAAACTAAGAATCTAATCATCAGCCAAAGGAATGTGATGAGTGTAAAGAATATATCAGTCGTGAATCAAACTCAAGACCTCCAACAATATCGATCTAATCTTTATCATCCACGACCTCTTCAACAAACTCTCTCAACTTACTCATAATCGTAGGAGCGAGTGCAACAACCGAACTTTACAAAGGACCAACGACAATCATACGACTATTGGCAATGAAAATAATTAATCTCAATATCAATAATTTGAAAAAAATATCTGAAATGAGTGTTACGAAAATACCCTGCAACTCTTTTTACTTTCTTCGATATGAATTTGTTAGTCTTCTTGTTTGTGTAAATTTATTGCTTCTGAAAAACAATATTGTCGTCATTCGTTCCTACATCAATCACATATCAGATAATTTAATTGGACTAGTTTATGATAAAAATTAAAATTTGAAAATTTGAAAAAATATCATTTTTTTCGTTTATGCTCTATGAACTCAATGGAGGCTATCGCATCCGGCTTAGATAATCTATTATTTTTATCGGTTGTTGGCTTCTCTTAATATTAGGGTGACATCATGTATGCAAAACGATAAGTGTTGAAAAATAAATATTTAATTTAATAACTACTTACCAAGTTTCTCAAAAGAGAAGATCAAACTTGTGAAATATGTGGAGCATACTTGTTCTTTACTTTAATAATATTGTCATTGGTGCAATCACTGCATCTCGACGATAATTAAAAAATACTCTTCTGAATCAAGTAGAAGCTACAATATTAAATACCTTTTTTGTTACAACATTTAGAAAACCTTCCTCTTATTTATAATTGGCCTAGAAAGTAGCTTTGTAGAATCCAAGTCTATTTTAAAATTTTGCTACACATCTTGTCACATTATTGTATTGAGGTATGTGAGAATTGAGACACTAGTACATGAGTGCTTATTGAAATGTCTTCTCAAATCACAAATCTTTACAAGAATAATACATTTTAATGGATGATATTTTTGTCGCTAGAACATCGCTATACTATCCCTAAATAAACTAATGATGGTGTCATGATGAGGAGTAGACCATTCGTGAATCAAACTGAAGACCTCCATCAATAGCACCCTAATCTCTATCATCCATGAGCTCTCCAACAAGTTCCATCAACTCATTCATTGTCATAGGAGTGGGTGACGCGACCGAACTGCACGAAGGACCAATGACATAAGAAGCACTCAATTGCAAATTCAATCTACCTAAGCTACAAATCCGTCCCTTCTTAGTAAGTCCTGCAACTTCTTTGTATACCTCCTCGTCGGCTTCAGGTATTCGTCAACGTTATCCTTATACTTCTTCACCATCAGCAAATCATATGACTCTTTGGCACTGAAAATAATTAATCTCAATATCAATAACTTGAAGAGAAATATTTGAAATGAGTGTTACGAAAATACTCTGTAACTATTTTTACTTCCTTCGAGATGAATTTATTGGTATTCTTGTTTATGTAAACTTCTTACTTTCGAAAGTCAATCTTGTCGACAATTCCTACATCAATCACATCTCACAATTTAATTGGACTAGTTTATGATCATTATCAAAATTACAAAAATAAAAAATATCATTTTTCATTTATGCTTTATGAACTCAAATTCTTACTTTCGAAAGTCAATCTTGTCGACAATTCCTACATCAATCACATCTCACAATTTAATTGGACTAGTTTATGATCATTATCAAAATTACAAAAATAAAAAATATCATTTTTCGTTTATGCTTTATGAACTCAATGGATCCTACCGCATTCGACTTAGACAATCTATTATTTTTAGTAGTTGTTGACTTCTCTTGATATTGGAGTGACGTTGTATATGTAAAAGGATAAGTGTTGAAAAAATAAATATTTAACTTAATAATTACTTACCAAATTTCTCAAAGAGAAATTTAAACTTCTTTTAAAATATGTGGAACATATTTGTTCTTTGCTTCAAGAGTATTGTCATTGTTGCAATCCTTGCATCTCGACAATAATTAAAAATACTCTTCTAACACAAGTAGAAGCTACAATATTAAATATCTGCTTATTACAACATTTGGAAGATCTTCCTCCTATTTAAACTTGGCCCTAGAAAAATATTTTATATTATTTTGTAAATCAATTAAAAAAGAAAATATAACATTGTCATCCCGACAAGACGACAAAATGTCCTTCCAATGAGGACAACCTATAAAAAATCTCGACATAATAAACTTGCTAATATCATGATGATTATTAGCATATTATTATTTGTTATGATAAAATATTATTATTTGTGTTGTTATTATTATACAATAATTTTTTATTTATGTTATATTTTATTTATGAAAGATTTAAAAGGGAAAATATGAAAACTAACTATAAATAAGATTACCACTTGGATGATAATCTGGATAGACAATATGCATTGCTAGTCAATCAAAATTGTCTACAAATTAAAATAAGCAAACAAAGTAATCTGATGGGCCCATGTAATTTTAAGTTCATATTACATGTAGTGTACAAAGATTACTGAAAGGAAAACACCTCCTAAAACCCTTTTTGGTTGGTCAAATCCTATTTATGGATTGGACTTTTTCTTATATTGATTGGTCAAGTCCAATAGATACTCAGAAAGTCTTAATACATTGGGAATGATCCTATTCTTGAGATGAGATGGATTAATCTACTCTATACTTTTTTCATCGTGCACACAATAAATGTTCTGGGACCCTGAAAATGGAATAAATGATGTTTGGTTAAAACATGGGGAATAAGACCTTAATCTTAATCTCGAACCAAACAACTGAACAAAGCCTAAGGGTGTGTTTAGTTAATGGAATATAACATTTTTGGAATGATAGTATTCCATGAATTTTACTTATACGGGATCATATTCCTAGAAATATAATATTATCATGTTTAATTCGAGGTCAAAATCTATTTAAATTTGATTTTATAATTTATATGAAAAAGGGGAAGATTATACAAGGAATGAGAATTATGTGAGAGAAAGTGAAGAAAAAGAATGAGAGGAGATTAGAGGAAAACGAAAAATGAGTGTATTGAGCACTATAAGAATATGATGGATTAGCGACATAAATAGTTGTCGCTAAGTTGTCGCTAAGTTGTCGCTAATAGCGATAATTTAACGACTCCTTAGCGACAAAATAAGTTGATCAATTTTTTTAAAAAAATATGACGTGCTAGTGACATAAATAACGACAAAAAAATATTATCGTTGTTAGCAACAGATTCGGCGACGGGTTAACGACAGAAATTCTGTCGCAAATTCCCGTGCCCTAAAATCCCCCTAGCCTCAATTTTTTTCCCTTCTCCGCATTTTTCCCCACTTGCTCCGCCCACGCTCGTCGGTCGCTTTCCGCCCTCTCGCCTCCTCGCACTGGTAAGCTGCTCCTCCGCCCTCCTCAATGAGAGGAACGTGGCGCCGCCCTCCTCCTAGCAGCGAGGAGGGTGCGCACCGCCCTCCTCCTGGCAGTTCATATATAATTATGTTTTGTTCATATGCAATTATGTTTCTTTACATCTAATCATATTTAGTTCATTTGTAATCATGTTTAGTGAATATCGAATAATATTTAATATTTGTAATCTTGTTTTTTCATATTTAATTATGTTCAACTCATATTTAATTAAGTTTCGTTCATATTTACGTAGTATAATGAGACCTGATCGAAGTTGGATTTTTTAGTGGAAAGATGATAAGGGTTGTGCTTGTGAAAAATTTAAGGATGGAGTTGATGAATTATTAAAATTTGCATATGAAGAACGCAGTATAGTCGATTCTCCTGGTCGCATTCATTGTTCATGTGCGAATTGTAAGAATAAGAAATTGAAACTAACATATAATGTCGAGATGAATTTATATCGAAAGGATTTTTGGGTGGATTATTTAAATTGGACTTTGCATGGTGAAGAATATTAGAAAGATGAAAGTTCAAGTAATTAAGGCAATATTATGAAAACTTCGACAAATTCATATATTGATATGGTACGAGATGCAGAAGTTGGTGCTACATTTTATTAGATAATGAACAAAACGAAGAAACATCTAATCCTTCATCTTCAAAATTTTATAATCTTTTAAAAAATGCAGAAGAACCTCTTTGGAATGATTGAGAGCAACAAAGTGTGTTATCTTCTATTTCACAATTGATGAATTTGAAGTCTCAATAAAATATGAGTTAGAAGTGCTTTGATAGAATGATTTGCATTATCAAGAGTATGTTGTCTACTTCTGAAAAGTTATCTAAAAATTATTATAAATCAAGAGAATGATGAGTGAGAGTATCAGAAGATTGATGCTTGCCGCAATCATTGTATGTTGTATTACAATGAGCATAGTGAATTAGCAAGTTGTTATGTATGCGGTGAGCCAAGATTCAAAGCAAAGTTAAATTCTAATACTAATCAAAGGGATATTCCTATTGCAATATTTGACTTCCAATCATCCCAAGATTGCAACACTTATTTTTATCCAAGAATACTGCAAAATTTATGCGATGGCATGTAGAGGGGGTGCGAAGTGATCCCTAAGTTATGATACACCCTTCTGATGCATAAGCATGAAATATTTTGATAATTGTCATTCTAATTTTGCTGCAGAGATTCGCAATGTACGATTAAGTCTTTACACTGATAGTTTCAATCTATTTGGGGGTTCAACAACATCATATTTATGTTGGCCTGTATTTGTTACTCCTTATAACCTTTCACAAAGTATGTGCATGCATAGGAAACGTATTTTTGACTTGCATGATTCTTGGTTCAAAGTTGTCGAGCAAGATTATAGATATGTATCTCAGTCCTCTTGTTGATGAATTGAAAATGTTATGGGAGGATGGAGTTTTGACATATCATATTTCATAAAAAACAAAAATTTGTTTTGAAAGCAACACTGTTATGGACGATTAATGATTTCTCTACATATGAAATGTTAAGTGGATGGAGCGCTAAAGGAAAACTTGCATGTCCACTGAGTGGGAAAAACACACATTTTACTTGAAACATGGTAGAAAAGTGTGTTGGTTTGATTGTCATCGAATGTTATTGTTGATCGATCACCCGATGCAGCATGATAAAAATTCTTTTGTAAGACAACTGTGGAAAAAAAGTTATCAACAATTAGAATGAGTAATCCTCAAGCATTGTCGCAAGTTAATGCAATTGATCCTATAATTTTTAAGCTGAAGGCATCCACAACTCGACCACCTAAATATGACATTGATCATAATTGAGAAATTTTTTTTTTTTTTGGAATTTATCATATTGGTCCTCAAATCTAGTGCGACATAATCTAGATGTTATGCATGTGGAAAAGAATGTTTTGATAACATATTCGACACTGTGATGCACATCAAAGGAAAAACCAATCCAGAGATGATTTGAAGTTCATATGCAATTGTCCAAAACTCGAATTGGTTCATCAAAATGGGAAGTGAATAAAATCAAAATCTACTTATGCATTAAGTAGCGAACATGTAAGCTTATTTTTTAGTGGATAAAATAATTGAGGTTTCCAGATGAATACGCGTCTAACATATCTCATTGTGTCAATCTTGAAGAGGGTAAGTTATTCGGGATGAAGATCAATGATTGTCACGTATTTATGTAAAGATTAATTCCAATCAGCTTTCAAGAATTTTTGCCTAAACCTATATGGAGGACACTCACTGAATTCAGCATATTCTTTAAACAATTGTGCGCCTCTAGTATACGGAAAGATGATATGATGTGTTTAGAATCATCAATTATAATTAATCACCAAGACTCCGGACGATCTTTGTCTTCACCTGTTGTCCATCGGACGTCCGTACTTCACCTGCGGTCGACCAAACTCTTGTATGCCATATGCCTTGGTCGTCCGCTGCTTCTACACTTAGAGCCTACGGACATCCACAAGGCAATCTTCTGGTTGTCCATTGTCTCTACCCTGAGCACTTTGGACGTCCATTGCCTTCATCCTCAGTTCTTCGGTCGTCCGCTCTTCAACCTCGGACGACCTCTCCTCTGCTTAACCAAGACCCTTCTTCAACTAAGTCTTCACTGGGCGTTCATTTCTCCTTGGACTGCTCGTTCTCCATCCTTTGGTTATAAGGGTGATACCTTCGGTCGCCCACTACTCATCATTAGGCGACCTCTCTTGTTAAGACATTCTCTTCGGTCGTCCACTCTATATCTTTGGTCGACCGTTCAAACTCTAACTCATCTTCACATGCATTCTCCTTCAATATTGGTCTGTCGACAACTTCATATGCTTAGGACGATCACTTCACACATAGAGTTCTTCTGATATGTCTTATGTGTGCATAAGTCATCCATTCCTTTAGCTTTGGTCGACCTATCAAATTCTGAACTTAAACATCCTGTTTCAGAAATTAGCTCAACAAGTTCATTAGTTCAAACTAAGTCTCTTTACAAATTTGTAATCATCAAAATAATCTCGGGATTCTAGATTCAACATAAGGGGCCTCAAGTTGTCCTCCCTTTAAAGAGGGGACATCAACATTTTGTCCTAATGTTGTTGTCCCTTCTTTAAAGGGGAGGGGGGAGGGGGACAACTTGAGGCCCCTTGTATTAGCCGTTAGATAAAAAATCTATGGCTACAAACATTTTAGTCACTTTTTATTACAGTCGTGGATCTTTGATATATTTTATTATTATCATAATGTAGAATATTTACATGAACATATTCAATCAACAAAATGAAAAAAATCTATTATAATCAATAAAAAAAATCAAACGTGCAAACACACATAGAATTGGAGTACTAATGGTGCAAGAAAAAAAAATAGAGGACCATAGATATAGTAAGGTCGAAGTTGAAGTGCCATAAGCAAAAATTACCCATTTCTTTAGGATATATTTGGTTCAACAATCATTAAAGAAAATTGAGGGCAACTAAGGGAAAGAAATGAAAAAAAAATAAAGGTAAAAAAATTAACCTTGTTTGAATAACATAACTAAAATAGATGGAGGATAATGAAACTTAAGTATAATAATAATTGGATGAATTATCCTTAAAAATAATCATATATATATTTAATTAAATAAAATTAAAAATATGAAATATGTTTTAAATATAAGGTTCTCTCCTTTATCCCTCGTTTTGGGTTGAAAGAAGAAACTATTCACCTTATTTTTCTTTCCTTCTTTGCACTCTTTCTATCCCCATCTAAACATATCCTAAGACTTATTTTTTGTTGGATTTAGGAGGGATAATGTGAGAGATGAGTGAGTGAAGTGAGTTAAATCATGTTTAAATAATAAATTATAGTCGTATTATGTTTGGAGGAATGGATTATAATTCCAAACTTTAAATTTCTCATTGCACCAAATGGATGGATGTTTATTTATCTACAAAACTATTCTTTAAGATAAACATTTACAATTATGTCATAATTCATTCGATATGATATTCTTCTTCATATCATTTTTTATTTGTGGTAAAGAGAAACATTAAACTTACAAATTTTTGACATTAATATTGGTTGACTCTTTTGTGGTAAAGAGAATATTCTTTTGTTAGTTGACTCTTTCATCTTATCTTATAATTATTTTATAATATCATTTGTCTAATTTCTATTTATTCACGTTTATTTTTTCTCGTGCTAACTTTTCGTTATAATATTTTGGATATGATGAATTCCATCATAAATTTCCATCATCACATTTAATTTTTTTCTCAAGTGCCTATGTTTTTCTCACATAGCTAATCATCCCATGCTTCTCTCTCTACATATTTTATATGATTCTAGTCACCATCCTTATTTTGTGTTTTTATTTTTTTCTACAATCATGGGGTGCTTACACCTGCGTTTCTTTTACTTGTAATTAGCGCTTTTAACCATCACCCTTTTTCTCTCTCTCTCTCTAGTGTTTTTCGCTTGACTCTTCACTCTCCAACATGATTAATGACGTAATAACTGCAATTTACAATTTTTTAAGTCAATATTGCATGTTGTAGTTTGAATTAAATTAATGTATTATGATGTTACAAGACATGATATGTTAAATTTATAATGTTTGTTTTTATTTTTTATATAAAATATTTGTATTATTTTGAATTTATATTTGATTAGTTATTAGGTTAGATGGATATAAGGAGTAAATAAATTGAAGAGAATTATGTACAAGGGCAGTGATAAGTGTTACAACATTTATTTCTCTTTGGGTTCGTTTTAAAATATAATTGCGATGACAATGGCTAATCAATAGTGATATGTACTTCGAACGAAAAAAGATTCGTGAGAAGATAACATGTAGAGTTAACAGTGATGGTGAGTTATTCAAAATAATTGAAATGAAAACTCAGATGGGTAAATCTTTGATCATTCATGCAATATTTGATTCTTGCATCTCAAGATGTGTCATTTTTAAACAAAATTATAAATTAATTATTTTCTTGTTCAATTTGGGATAGACAATTATTTTTTATGACTATTCCACTTTAACATTCTAAGATATTGTCATTTTGAATAATGATCATATTAATCTAGTTTTTATCTTATTTTTTACTCCTCTTATATTTATCTCTTATATTCGATCTCTTGATAATAAAAAGATAAAAATATTATGAAAGAAAAATACAAAATATATTAGGAGAGAAGAAACACTATAAACATAAAGAGAGAAAAAATGAAAGAAAAAATGAAAGAAAAAATGAAAGAAAAAATCTTAAAAGTGAAAAAATCAAATAAATATATAATATTATTATATTTATTAGGCAATCATAAATAATAGATATATAGTAAAGAATAACCATAAATTTTATTTGAATTATTCTTCATAGCACTATAACTTTAAGTTTTTATTCAAGCAATAGTTTACTTTAACTTATTCACATTAATAATTCACGTCAGTCTTGCATTTCATACTCAATTCCTTTCCTATTTCATTGGGATTCGTTTGACTCAACAAGTATTAAGGGAAAGGAAAGGTAACACACAAAAAGACCAAGTAAGGAAAGAAAATGAAGATGAACCTTATTTGGATATCATAATTAAAAAATAAATAAATTTATAATTTTTGTTGGATGAATATATCCTAATGCATATATATAATTATATAGAAAATATACTTTAAATATATATATTTTCTCTCATTTACATCTCAACGAGGGAAATGGAGATAGACGAAGAAGATATTTCTCTCAATTTTATCTTTCTTTCATCTCCAAATAAAAAAAATATTGAGTATTTAGCAATAAAGAGAGCGCAATAATAAATGATGGTGAAATAAAATGTGATAGGTTATTAGTAACTCCATATTTAGATAAGAGTTGAAGAGAATTTGTAAATTAAATCATATATTATTTAAATAAAAAAATAAATTATAAGATTTAAATAAATTAATTAATATAAAAGTTTGATTTATCCTCTATGTTTAATTTAAAATTAGAAATAAAATAAGAATAAAATGAGTGTAAAAAATTATAATTCATTAAATATTACTAGCTTTTAAATTGTTTGATGAATTTCAAACCACTTATTTCATCCTATTTTTTTTGAATATATTCAAACATAATATTTGTAGATCATTCTTCTTTAAGTACATATTTAATTTGAAATAATCAATCGAAGTTGGGGTGGAGTCATAAATGATTCCTCTCCATTTAAGCAAGTCTCTTCGAATCTTTATGCACGTAGCAAATCTTCGTTGTGAGTTTCTCCTGTCATAGCTAGGCACGTAACTCGAGATAAATAATCAAATTAGTCGAGACTGGAAGTCGAGATTTCAATCTATGATCTAGATCAACGAGTATCACGTGAATTGAAAAATCGTCGCGGCTTTTGAAATACTTGGTGGCAAACGAAAAGAAAACTTAAATATAAAAGTTTATGCCTTTGAGATTGTTACTACTTACCAAAAGGCAACTACGATGGTGTTGACGGCCATGGGGCCGCCGCCGCCGCCGCTAGCAGCAGCGAAGCCACTCTTGGGCAGGCGTGTGGCGTTCACTACCCCTCCGGCGTACGCCAACCGACTTGCCACCCTCCTCGAGCACCAGGGCGCCGCCCTACTGCCCCTCCCAACGGTGGCGGTGGAGGCCACCCCGCGCACCCTTGCGGCCCTCGGCCCCTACCTCCTCCCCGGCGCTCTCGACTCATTCGCCGCCCTTGCCTTCACCTCCCGCAATGGCATTGCCGCCTTCTCCCTCGCCCTTCCTGACTCCGCCGACGCCTGCCCTCCGCTTTCCGACTCAGGGGACGCTTTCGTCGTCGCCGCTCTCGGCAAGGACGCCGAAATGCTCCACGAGGACGGCACGCTCCTGCGGAGAATTTGCCGGAACCTTGATCGCATACTCGTCCTCGTGCCGAAGATCGCGTCCCCGGACGGCCTAGTGGAGTCTCTCGGCGCCGGCTCAGGTAGGAGGGTGCTTTGCCCCGTCCCGCTGGTCGTGGACTTGGAGGAGCCGCCGGTGATTCCCGATTTCGTGAAAGGTTTGGAGACGGGCGGATGGATCGTCGAGAGGGTTCCGGCTTACGAGACCAGATGGATGGGAGCGGGGTGCATGGATGGGCTGATGCAGTTGGACGGTAGACTGGATGCGGTGGTATTCACGAGCACGGCGGAGGCGGAGGGGCTAACGAAGGGGTTACAGTCGTTGGGGTCGGACTGGGGCGCGATGAGGAGGCGGTGGCCGGACATGCTGGTGGCGGCGCACGGGCCGGTAACCGCAAAGGGGGTCGAGGCATTCGGGATTTCCGTGGACGTGGTGAGCTCCAACTTTAGTAGCTTTGACGGAGTGGTGGATGCTCTCGCCTCAAAGCTTGGGCCTTTGAACGGAGAAAGATGAGATGCCCATCTCTGGAAGTAGTCCTTGGTCAGTTCAATTTTGCATCTTTTAGATTTTGCTGTATAAATGTTCTCCATTGAGAGTTCTGTTTGGCCGCATGATATTTGAATTTCGTTTCTGTGTGCTTCAATTCATCCGACAGGAAATTAAAACAATCATGTCCATTCACTTCAAAATCCAAATTTTCCTTGATTTTGTGAAATGGGCATTCTCAATGTGTTAAGTATACAGATTTATTTTATGATTAGTAGCAGGATATTTAGTGAAAAGATTTGCATATTGAACAACAAACTTGGTAACATGGAGAGCACAACAATTACTACTTTCATAGTTGCATCCAGCACATAACAATAGTCAATTTCAGCATGTTTCTGCAGAACACAGAATGCTTAGCAATTATGGTAGGAGACTGATTATTTAAATGCATCTTTATGAGCTAACTATATTCAGCACCTAGGGATTAGATGAGAGAAATTGAGTTTTCCGCTAATAACAGCGGAAGATAGCATGTCCCTAGTGAGGATGAAGGACATGCATTTCTAATGTTTTGTCAAGAAGATAAAGAACCTAAAGCACATACGTCCAATTTTTTCAGAAGATACACAATTGGAGGCATTGGTATAAGATCTATCATATGTTTCCAGTACCAAAATGCATCATTCGTTTTAACTCTTTCTCTTAGGCTTACATTTGTTTTTAAGCATAGAAGTTTAACATAAAAAGAACGTAGAAGTCACTGTTGACTTATTTATGTAAGTTTGACATATATCATTGATTGAGTTTGAGAACTAGAATGTGCCACCAAGTTTATTTAACACCAGTTTTAGTAGTACTAATTTGTTTTAATTCAAACCATCTTTCCTGATATTTAAGATTGTAGTTATAGAATTATCTTTTATATTTATATTCTTGTCATTTTTCTCATGTAGGGATTGACATCTTTTGAGTCTAGAATTTTCAGGAGGAGATTATTTTAACTTAGAAGGCAAGGTTTCTCTTGACCTCTTGGAGCTACTCTAGTGTAATATCAATTTTTGAAAAAAAGGTTTGGCCTAAGGATGGCCTGATAAGAAAAAGCTTGTGATGATGGAGTCATCTTTTGTTTTTGTGGTTTTAACATATAGGTTTAACTTCTCTCTTGCCATGCATCGAATATTGCATAGTCAAGTTTCATCAAGGTACATATGATTCTGCAAATCTGCCACAAGAAAAGCTGTTGAAGAGGTCAAGGGTATTAAGGGTTATCTTTTCAGGCAAGAAATGTATGATTGCACAGTTAGTGGTGACAAGTAAACACAAGGGTTGTGCTCGCGTGGAGTTAAATCATTCAAAATATTCTTTATGCGGTAGATCATGGGGAGGGCCAAAGAGATTTTGCTGATCTCCATATTAGTGTTTTCTTATTTGCTATATTTATTTATATGTAAGAACTATTCTTGTTTTTGTTTTTCTTGGTCTTGGACAAAGTTAAGTTTTGTAAGTGGGTTACTGAAGACAAATTGGATTTATGATTTTTTTAAAGCTTTTTCTTTCACCGTATGTGGAGCCTTGCAGTATGTATGTCATATCTACTTTTAAACTAGATGTGGAGTCACACAAATGGGATGAACCACCTTATTGATTCTTATGAATGGTCTTCGAGTCTGTTGAAAGTTATATGTAGCTTTGTAAGTGTGTTCAAGAATTCAGATTGCATGCTTTGGGAAAATGACAAAGGTCCCAGGCACCAAAGGCAAGGTGTGTGTTACTGGCGCTTCAGGTTTTCTTGCTTCCTGGCTTACTAAGAGCCTACTTGATTCAGGGTATCATGTTATAGGAACGGTCAGAGACCCAGGTTGAGATGACTCTCATCTTTAGCTTGTCAGTTCTTTCTTGGTTTTCCATGTCTGAGCATTAGCTTGATATAAGTTTATGTACAGGAAACTATAAGAAACTGTCACATCTATGGAAGCTAGAAGGTGCAAAGGAGAGGTTGGAGATCGTGAAGGCTGATCTTTTGGAAGAGGGAAGCTTTGACGATGCTGTCATGGGATGTGAGGGGGTCTTCCACACAGCATCGCCTGTTCATTGGGCAAACTCTGATCCAAAGGTATGTAGTATTCACTTACCTTGTATGCAGCAGCATTTGCAGATACACTCATGCGTATTTTTAATTATTTTTTTTATGATCTGATTTGTCCAGGCATCCACTTTTGCATGAATGTACTAGATTAAGTTCCGGTATCTTTGTTTCCTAAATTCATCAAAACTACCAGAATTTCTACCTAAAAAAACGACCAGAAATTGATGACTGTTGTTTATGTGATATAGATGGATATTTTGCAAACGGATGGATTCCATCATTAACCCTTCATTCAGTCATTAGTTTTAGTTTCTTACTTATGTTGCAGGCTGAAATCCTAGATCCTACTATTAGTGGCACCCTGAATGTCTTAAAGTCATGCAAGAAAAACCCATCGCTCAAAAGGGTAGTGCTGACATCTTCTTCTTCTACAATAAGACTACGGGAAGATATAGACTCTGACATACTGGATGAGACATCATGGAGCTCTGAGGATCTCTGTGTAAGGTTTCAGGTGAATTATTAATTCTCTCATTACTAAGTTGCTAATATAAGATTGATTGAAAAACTCAGTCTGACATTGCTTTGTATGGTTTCATATAATGTATGCTGAATGTGGCTTTTCGTTTGTGGTGCATCCAAGATATGGTACTCCCTGGCCAAAATGTTGGCAGAGAAGGCAGCTTGGCAATTTGCCAAGGAGAACAATATTGATCTTGTCACTGTTCTTCCAGCATTCATAATAGGCCCCAGCTTACCTTCTGAACTATGCCTAACTGCTTTGGATGTCCTCGAATTACTTAAAGGTATTCAGATCCTGAGAAATGCACATCTTCTAGAGAGAACTAGATCTTAGAATTAATCATGCAAGTGTTACGTCGCACTCCCGAGGGACTTCGCAACGACATGTTCATTTTATTGGTCTCTCTAAATGTTGTGCAGGGAAAACACAAAAGTTCTCAATGCATGGGAGGATGGGATACGTGCACATTGATGATGTCGCCCGCTGCCACATTATGGTGTATGAGCATTCGAGTGCTGAGGGGAGGTACCTATGCAGCTCCATCGTCCTCGACAACCATGTGTTAGCTGATATGCTTGCTCGCCGCTATCCATCCTTGCCCATTCCCAAAAGGTAACTTCTCAAGCAAAGCATATTAGTTGACGAGCATTGGTGGATTTATCTCCCGGTATGAGTAGTTATAGATGTTGATGGCTCTGCACATTGATCCCTAGGACGTTCCAACATATTAGAGAACACGAATATGCTTATGCAATTGACAGAAAGCTCTTTCATGCAACTCATTTTTGTTAATTTTGCCATCCAGGTTTGATGACTACTATGGCAAGGAAATGCGATACAAATTTGATACGTCGAAGATTCGAAGCCTGGGGTTGGAGTTCAAAAGCATAGAACAAATGTTTGACGATTGCATCAAATCACTCAAAGAACAAGGCTACCTGCAGGGGTATTATTAATCGAGGGCCAACATCTTTTTAGCATTCTCAATAATAATAATCAATCAGTCGAACAGTAATGACTCAGAGAGATATTGTACCAAGGGAGAGAACCATGCTCCTAATATTTCTTGGAATAAAAAAAAAAATTAGCTCGCAAGTAACCAATATATGTGACTTGTCTTGCAGAAGATTCAATCATCAGCTATCCATATGTAGCAAATGGAAGAAAGAATCCAAGCAAACAATTCTAAGCCTAATCTGACGGGAAGAGAAAGAACTACTTTTTATCTTTTTCCTGTTACAGAAGTTTTTATCCCATCGGCAAAAGATGTAGCCGAATAAGCCCAGTAATAAACTATCACTTGCTTGTCAGATCACTATCTTCAAATGCAGACGTTGAAACCATTCTCGCAAGTATTTAATGGATCAATTCAATTACCGAATTTTACTAGAATAATATTATTTATAAAAAATTAAGTATTTATAGCACAATAATATATCATATAAAAAAATTAATAATAACTTACCAATATTCATATAATAATATAAAAGTATTATTTATTATATTTTTAGTATTTATTAAAGTCATAATGATTCATAGTTTATTATTGGGAATAATGTTGTTGTCCCCTACTTAAGTAGGGAATAACTTGTCTCATTGATCTTCGGCCGTCAGATTGGAGATCTACGACCGGAGATCAATGAGGCTGAACCAAAAAAAAAAATTGGTTCGGCGGTTCATTACTTCAGAAAAATGGTTCGCCGCTGCTGATGTCTCCCACTGCTGCTCGACGACATCGCTGCCATGCCCGACGCTGCCGCCGCCGCCGCTGCTTTGTCTCTCGCTGCTGCTCCACGACGCCGCCCTGCTCGACGACACCTCCGCTGCAGCTGCTCGACACTACCGTCGCCGCCCGCCCGCCACCGCTGCTACTCTGTCTCCCGCTGCTGGTCATGCCTTGTGAGAAAACAGTGGACGAGGTCGCCCGCTCACTCGTCTTCTCACCAAGACTCCAGAGTGGGCGGCCACTCGTCTTCTAACCAAGACTCTGGAGTGGGCGCCCACTCATCTTCTCACCAAGACTCCGGACGTCCGGAGTCTTGGAGAGAAGACGAGTGGGCGGCCATTCGTCTTCTCACCAAGACTTCGGAGTGGGCGCCCACTCGTCTTCTCACCAAGACTCCGGAGTGGGCGCCCGCTCGTCTTCTCACCAAGACTTCGGACGGAAGTCCGGCGTCTTGATGAGAAGACGAGTGAGCGGGCGACCTCGTCCACTGTCTTCTCACAAGGCGGTAGCGGGCGGCAGCGGCGGTAGCAGTAGTGAGAGATAGAGCAGCAGCGGTGGCGGGCGGCGGCGGTAGCAGCGAGAGATAGAGCAGCAGCGGTGGCGGGCGGCGGCGGCGGTAGCGTCGAGCAGCTGCA
>LTAE01006309.1:1557-12059 GCA_001647135.1 Pontederia paniculata
AGAGAGAGAGAGAGAGAGAGAGAGAGAGAGAGAGAGAGACGATGCATACGATGGTGTCGTCGACAGTGGAGACCAGCGACGGCGTCAAGCTGCACGCGAGGCTCTTCAAGCCGGCCGGCATCTCCAGCGACCTCGTAGTCGTCCTCGTCCACCCCTTCAGCGTCCTGGGCGGCTTCCAGGGCCTCCTCCGGGGCATCGCCACTGGCCTTGCCGAGCGAGGCATCCAATCCGTCACCTTCGACATGAGAGGCGCCGGCCGGTCTTCCGGGAAGGCCTCCTTCTCCGGCTCCGCGGAGATCGAGGACGTCGTAGCCGTGTGCAAGTGGGTCAGCGACACCATCTCCCCTCCAGGGATCCTTTTGGTAGGATCCTCTGCAGGTTTGCGGTTACTTCCCTTCTTTGTTTGTGGCACGAATAAAAATGGTTGTGCGTATTTATAAATTTTGGAATGAACTATTTTAAATGATTTAAAAGTAGAAAATTTGATTTAAGCTATTGTGACTTTTTTATCAGATCCTAATTCAAAATAATAATAACTTTAAGTTGAAAATTTAAATATAAAATTCATCTGATTAAACATTTAAAATACTTTATAATTACGAAACTACAAACAACATGTCATCGTAATTCTAATTTAACTACACCAGAAAATAATTTAAGACACCAACAATGTTCAATTCGACTATTTCGAAATATAAGGAAATTAATTTAAAAACTTTTATATTAGATACACTCAACTAATTTAAATCAATAATAGTATTCAATCTAGCTAATCGATACTGCAAAAAAGAATAGCATAAGTTATGAAATATTATTTGAAAAATAAGAGTGATAATTTAATTATAACGATAATTGTGTAAATATTTTATAAATTAATTAGGTTAGGGCCTCGTCGGTATTTTTTGTTAGGAGGCTTAATTTAATCAGGTACTGTTATTTTCTAAAATATCAACTTAATCAAGGTCTAAATTGCCGTCAAATATGTTTTTCGATTTTTTTTCAGTTTTTTACTTAAACTCGTTACTCGTGGTACACAAAAATAATTCTTTGCCTTCCTTCATATTTATTTGATTTCTATTACGTTATTATTTATCAACTATGCTTTCTCAATTAAAAATATACATGGAACATTCTTTTCTCATCCTCTAATTTATACATATATATACACTAATTTCTAATTTACATTAAATCATCGCTGCCCCACAAGCATTCGGACCACTGAACAATAATAGTATATTAATTAATGAGGTATAATAACAATTTTATTATTGACGAAATAATATGTCTCTATATGATTTTTATTATTTTCTTTTGAAATTAAATTTTTTATATAGTATTGTACTTTCCAAAAAGTAGAAACATCAGAAGTATTAATTTTTGTAATCTAAAATAATAAGAATAACATAAACTAACTTATTTACTTTAATATATATATATACATATATATATATATATATTGATTTATTTATTTATACATATGTATATATATATGTATATATACATATACATATATATATATATATATATGCATATAATTATTTCGTGTTTTGATGTGTGAATGGAAAGAGATAATAGACAAATAGATAGTTATTTCATATGTTTCATAAATTATTTTGATCTTTTTTTTTAAAAAAAATTCAGATTATCTATCTAGCAAAGATATTAAATAAATGCTAAATTGTATATGAAAATATCCTTATTTTTCTTTCTTCACCGGCGGATTTGTATTTTAAGATTTAATAATATAATAAATTGAATTATTTACTTTAGAATATTTGCCTTAGTAAAGAGAGAAATTAAGAGTTGATTTGATTAGTTAGCGGGGTGATATCGAATCCTAAATGTTGTGACTATTGAAAGAGGTTAATTTTGACTACTTCGAATCGAATTAGTTATAACTTAGTATACCTTTAGACCAAAAAGAAGGTTAGATAAATACTTTCAAATATTTTAATATCAATGTAAAATAAAAGAATTTAAATAATTCAGAGTTTTTTTTATTTTATTTGTTTCTTAACTACACTAGAGTTTGCTTACTTCACCATTTTAGTTTTGTGGGTTTATGACAAATTTCTGACATGGAGAAGCCTATTAAATTTTGTTCGAGACGTTATTATTAAGATAAACCTTTCTAAACGCGTGATTTTTAAACGACAATAAAATATGACACTACGGGTCGCTTGTCGCCAAAAAAACGCTAGAGAATTTCACGTGCATTTTTCTCGTCAACTGCATGTTGTCTTTGAATCAAGTGCGTAGTCCTCGTATTAAAATTCTTAGTCTAGTTTAAGCGGCTAATGCATTTTGTTTTCGTTTTTTCTTTTGCTTCGCTGTATTAAGCAGGGTCTGCCATCGCTGGTTCAGCCGTCGATAAGATCGATCAAATAGTGGGCTACGTTGGCATAGGGTACCCGTTTGGTTTGATGGCTTCAGTCCTATTCGGCAGGCACAACGAGGCCATCTTGAAGTCTAAAAAGCCGAAGCTTTTCGTCATGGGAACAAGAGATGGCTTCACCAGCGTAGGCAGACTGCAAAGCAAACTGGAAAATGCGTCTGGCCGAGTTGAGACGCACCTGATCGAAGGCGTGGGGCACTTTCAGATGGAGGGCCCTGCTTTTGATGCCCAGATGGTTGATGTCATATCCACTTTTGCTAAATCCCTGTAGTGCCTGCTTGGTGGTGCAAACTGCAAAGCCCCTCCATTTTGAAGGAAGAATTAGAATGTCAAAGTTATTCTGTGGGCATGACATTTATTTGTCCATTATGTTGGAGAACCAAAATATTTGCCAGGTGAGGGACCCCTGAAACTACTCATCCATCCACTGCTAGAACGTCCTAGTGAATGTTAGCTATGACAGATGGGAAAGTTTGGTATCCCCAAAAGAATTAAGAATCCGACTGCACAAATAAATTAATTGTGTTCTATGTTAAATTTGACCTACAACAACAAAACTTGCTACGTCCATTTCCTGCAGTCACGGATTGTTATGTGAATTTGTTCCTTGCTAGTTGCCATAGTCGTAACCACCGCCGTCTGATCCTTCCCTACCCATATCTTTGTAATTAACTTGGTGTCTATTCGCTGCGACATAAGCCTGGCCCTTGTCCAGTGATCGTCTGTGATGAAACTGGCCTTCGTCATCTGCCTCACATGAAAGTTGAGTTAATATCTTCCGAAGGGAATGAGGAAGAAGATTACCAGTTTGATTACCGTGCCATAATTGACTAGGTATTTCGCCAAATCATGATTCACAAAAGTAACTATTTAATATGATACCCGGTTTATAAAAAGTTGTTTCACCTGTCAACTAGGAAATTATCACCCGGCTGACGCGATATTTGCTTCATTCTGGTAAAAAGTTGATACTTTTTAGAGCCGAAGAATAAAGCTTAGAATATGGTTTATTCCTTCTATTTTATCAAACTGGTTGTTGAGCAAAGTCTAGACTAAGGGGCACCAAACACAAGCTTTTTCCCCTCAAAATGATGGAGAGTAAACTTCAAATTGAGAAAAGTATCCTTGTGAACAGGGCAAAAGCAAAAGATGAGGTATTCGTGCAGAATGTAAGAATTGTGTATCCTCTTACTTTAACCCCAAGAGACAAACCTTATTCTAGGATTGGGGACCACAAGGTTAGTTAACTTTGATAATAACTAATTCCATCTCTTAGTAGAATTACTTAATTCTTTGATCACTTGTTATATATATATATATATATATACACACACTATTTTTTACTATCGAATGTATATATATTATAACTTTTTTACTTATCTGATAAAATAATGAATTTTTTTAACCAAACCAAAAATAAAAAAAAATATTCTCATATCCCTTTAGAATAACTAATCTTATAGAATAAGAATCCTCATCAGTTGGATAGAAATATCAAACCAAATAGCCCCTTAAGTAGCGCTTGGCTGGAGTATAAATAGAGAACATTCATTTTATAGCCATTATCTTCAAAGAGCAGAATTGCAATTTATAAAAAAAGTTATACCCAAATTTGGGTATAAAATGAGATAAAACTAACACTTTTTTTTGGGTATAAAATGAGATAAAACTAACACTTTTTTTTGGGTATAAAATGAGATAAAACTAACACTTTTTTTTGGGTATAAAATGAGATAAAACTAACACTTGGCCGCCATGTATTACTTTATACCCAATTTTTTACAGTATAACTATACCACAAGGATAAATATATCTATGCCAAATATAACATTTTCTGAACCAACAGAGCCTTAGGAATCAATGATTACTAATAAAGGGTATAATTTTATCTGTAGGTTGTAACTTAGACTTGACATAAGTGGGCAGTTACAAATGATTTTCTTATATTTCTATGATAGAGAAATGTGTATTTTTGTTAAAAATGAACATAAAGTGAATAAAAAATTATTCTAGGAAAATTATAAATAATTTGGTAAAGATATATTACCGCTTTCACCATCAGAGATGTCAGCAAGCCTTGAAAGAACATCAATCAGTGCTTTCTCGTGGTCCTGCAATGTGCATCAAATGTCTGAGATCCAATACGATCAGCACCAAAATAGAATCATCGGGGGAGGTAGGAATTACTTTAAGCAATTTCTTTGCCTTTTCAACCTCAAGAGAATTTGGATGACTGACACCATACACTCTTTCCACCTAGTGTTTTTAAGGTAAACAGGTGATTAGAAACTTATCACATACATTTTATGGATGGAAGGTGCATTTGTCCAAGTACCTCCTTCAACAGAGTTCCCGTATGAAGCATTTCAACACGGTTCGAATCATTCTTCTTAAATCCATTTTGTGATGGAACATAATCTTTCCTGGATTTCTGGTTAGCAGGGATTGACCCGTTTCGATCAACTCGATTGGAGAAACCAGCTTCTTCCCCTATCCACCGTATATCTTGTGGAGCAATCTGCCAGAAATTTATTAAACAGATCCATACCACAAAGCAATAAGGCAATAGTCTATATAGGGGAATGAATAAAAGAACACAACAAAGAATGGTAAAAGGAACCATATACTAAAATAAAAAAATAGTTTTTTTAGAGGGAATAGAAATAGTTAAATGCAGATTTAAGAAAAGAATTGTGCTTAAAGGTTGATTAATTCACCTCTTTAAGATTAACCAATTCAAAAGATTCCTTTTCAGTGTTGTAGTCATACGAGAGAGAATGTAGACCCTGTTTGGAA
Organism: Pontederia paniculata; assembly: GCA_001647135.1. Taxonomy (NCBI): domain Eukaryota; kingdom Viridiplantae; phylum Streptophyta; class Magnoliopsida; order Commelinales; family Pontederiaceae; genus Pontederia; species Pontederia paniculata. The sequence goes on from LTAE01006309.1 coordinate 6,749, forward strand.
GAAAGTAGCAGTATAAGAATCTTTGAAACAGATAACTATAGAACTAAATGAGGCATAATTCTAACCCGACTCTCGTCATAGTTAGTTATGACAGCCTCATAGAAGTTATTGTCTTCTGGCCACCTCGTCATGACTTTTCTCCCAATCAATGCCCTTCCACCTTGTTCAGTTGCTGGGGGAACACCAGTGGAGCCCCTCCTGGTAGGTTGATTTCTTTCAATAGAAGCTGATGAAAGATACTGCAAGCACTCCAAAGGATCAATAAACAGATATATTGTTGGAAAAAAAATAACATGAATACTAGTAACCAGTGTAAGAACATTCAGACTTCAAGAAGAAAGATACTGCAAGCACACAAAAGATCGAATGAACTGGTCTATATTGGGAACAAATAACATGAAAACTATTAACCAGTGTAAGAGAATTCAGCCTTCAAAGAAGAAAACTAGATAAAGAAAAATGATATTTTAACTATTAACCTACTGGCTTTGTCTTTTTTCCCTTAGCTCCGCTTGTAGGTCCCTGCTTGGCAGCTGATGTTGATGGATGTACAGATGGAATGGCTGGTAGTGAGTGCATTGTAGGCAATGATGCGACTACATTTAGTGATGTCATTGACTGAGACAATTTTTGTCTCTTTCGAGAGGCCGAGACACTTGGACTGGGTAGTGGATCATGAACAGGTTGAGCATTGCTAATCGGACCTGAGGGGAGATCACCAGATTGCCTCCATTCTCTGAAATAATTTTAAAAGATATGCATATATTACAATGAGCTCCCTGAAACAACTGAGCAACTATAAAAGATAGAATGATTTCCAATAGCAAACCTTATTTGCCTAATGATATCTTCTGCATTGACTTTGCTTAAAAGTGTTCTGTGCTCTTCGTCTGAAACCCTCAGCTCTTTTCTCAGTTCAGTAATTAAAGATTCTTTCTCCTGGAAAGTTATTACTAGAAAATTGGTCCCAGAAATGAAATTTAGAAAGGTAAAAAGCAAACTATCTCTTTTTGTCGACATAAGTACCCAGGTGATGGCATCTGATTGAGCCTTAAATGCACGAAGAATAGAACTATATGCTTCTTGCTCAAGTTGGTGAATTTGCTTCTTCATATCATTCTGCATAGTAGAGCATGGCACCCCACCACCAGCAGATCGTCCGCTTCTAGACACCCGCACCCCTCTTGAATTATGGTTTTGATTTGGTGGAAAATCATCATCAGTTCCTGCAGTAAGGACAAGAGAAATTACACCTGTTAGACATATCCTAGCTAATTCTAGTCTCAGAAATAACATTTTCAAAAGAAGCTGACTAAGATGATTCATCCGAGCAATATCCATGATACAAATAAATAACTAATTAGAAAGACGCATCAAATCCCACTGAAATCAGACAAGCATCTAAGAAATATCCCCCTCAAAAGTATCATATAAGTATTTGTTTTCCTAGAAACTTACCAAAAAAAAAAACACTTTCTACCACAGCAGTAATTGATTAAAGAATAAAAAAAACAAGAAAAATGTAGTGGAAGCAAAAATATGCTGACTTCATATAAATATTGCTTGTTTATTGTTCCTGTGAACAATGTGTTCCCTGAAACTGGATCTTTGTTGTTTTTATATGGTAAAATGTCAACTGAAGCATGCATTATTCACCAATCACCCCTGAGATGAATGAAGCCAATAGCACTTCATCACCACAAACTACATTCAAGAAGTTGAATTAAATTATTAGAAAATATTTTTAGGGCGCAACTTGTTCGTACATTGTTTTTTTAGGTTGTTAGTACATTGTCTACACGAACACAAGTTACAGAGAACTTATCTCAGTTACTGAAAATAGAAACCGAAAATAAATGAACCCAAGACGATAAGAACTTTTTATGCCTGTAAATGAAAACAAACAATTTGAAGTTAATTGTCAGATAGATAAAGTTGACTATCATGGACAGATACTTTTAAAAAATGTGTCACTAGTGCATCATATAGAAATAAAGGTCAAGGGATCTTCTCAAAAAAAAAAAAAAGAAGGTTAAGGGAAGTAATTAAGCATGTTGAGGTTCAAATTTAGTAATGCACAATTTCCAACTATACCATAAGAATAAATAGAACATTCTTGAGGGGAAATTACAGTAGGAAAAGCATATCTACTGGGATTTTATAGCTCGTTATTTGGAGAAAGTTGTCTACATTGTATTTATGCTGGAGATGTAAATCACATATTAGAATCTGGAAATTTATTTTCCACTGACAAAACAATAAATTTCAAGTTAGACAAAAAAGTTGAACCTACAAAAGAGACTTAAAACACTAATACAATCCTAGCAGATTTCTAAATCAACTCCTTGTTGGGAATACTCCAGTTTTAAGTTATAACTTACAGTCATCTGCTTTTCCACAATCCAAGTGCTATATTGTTTGTTCATCTTTGTCAAGCAAAAACATGACTCTTGTTATCACAATATATATTAGTACCATGAGTATAATATCAATCTATTGCCTATATTGAAGGAACAAAAAATGATTAAAATGATGCTGGGATTTAAAGTGGAAATTCAGATGTTCAGTTTTTTTTTCCTTTTTTTCTATGGAAACCTTCAATTGTTTTTCTAAGAAAGCCTTTCAGGCACGTTGTGTTTGCAAAATTTCCAAGAAAGAGAGTATCATCTCTTTGAGAACCAGAAGAGGTAGCTGAGGCATACGATGCAATTAGATCCCACTAATGTGGCATCAGAGAACATCTGCTAGACAGAAACTTATTACTGAAGAGGTGATCCTTAAATCGCTTGACACGAAGGTTAAGATGTAGTTAGAGTGAAAAATATAACATACATGAACTCGCGTCCATCTCCATTTTATCCGGTTGATATGATAATCGGATATAATATGGGCAAAACTGCTTCTCAAAAAAAAATATGGACAAAATTGTATCTCATATTTACACCTAATGTAAACAAACACATAGAGATAGTATTAAGAAATATAATATCATAGAACTGATGCAAACACATAAGATGCTTGTTAGATATACTAGAACAAAATATGTGAAATTAATATTTGAATATAAATATAAAAAAAATTGCTTCATTCATAAGCTGGCTATTGGAAAGACGACTATTTTATTCAGTTACACTAATATGGAATTAGAGCACGTCATTGTCAAGAGTTTTGAACCTAGGTAGCCATAGAATTAAAATCGACGTTCCCAAAATTTCACTAACATTGATCTGGAGCCCAGAGATGGCAATCGACACATGGAAGAAGATAGCTCCATGCTTAGAAGCTTAAGCTTTTACATTAGACAATATATGCTCATATGAAATGAGAGCATACCAACAGTATGACTTCCTTGCTCATATAAGTAAAGCCTCAACGGCATAACAATTTACTCATCATAACCACGTTTATGCTTACTAGTTAGTGAAGGTTTTGCTCACATCTCGTAGTTCAAATATCACAGCGTAACGTACCAAACATGTCTATCTGCTACTAGAAACAAGCCGTAACATCTTTAAAAATAGTGTTTTCCTTCGACACCACGAAAGCTGATACATATACCATATGCATTACACACACGAATCAACCACGTTCCAAAATCCGAGATCTTGATCCCAAACTTCTAACTGGTAAACCCTATTTTCCTACTTCTTGCCATTGCAAACCACCTATTGGAGCGTAAAGTTAACTTGAATCGTATTCTAATTGAGCACGAACAAGAAAGCAATTTAAACATCTCCAGTTCACAGTAGCAAAACACCAAGAACACCAAAAAATTGCTCCGGCGATGCAAGAAAGATCATTGCCACTCACCGCTGCTGTCAGAAGACCCATAATCCATCGCCAGATTGCCGTTCCGGTTGCAAATTCCCGACGTTGGAACCCCTAGAAATCACCAAAAAGATCTCCAGCAAAAAAGCGGAAAAGCTAGAAGAAGAACCAATCAAACTCTGGATCCCCTTATACCCCGCAGAGACCACAACGAGATCGACGGGAGGACTCGCCGGATTAAAATGCGTATCCGATCGACGGAGGCGGCGAAGGCGGGGGAAGACAGGCGGCAGCAGCCGGCGGGACACGGAGGGGGCGTTCGAAAGATGTCCACGAGACCGAAACGTGCAAAAGCAATCCAGCAAAAAGAAAAGGCGGCCTCGTGTAACAGGACATAACCCTAAAAAAAGCTATAACGGCGAGTTTATAGCGGTTGTTTCTTTGTTTTTTTAATATATCGGTAGTAGCTTGGAGGAGTTGGAGGGATCTTTCGAATTCGTAGCGGCCTCAGGCGGCGGCAGTACTATTTAACAACCACTGGACGTATCGTTTTGTGTAACGTGTTCCGATTTGTCACGTGCGCCTAACTTGATGTTGAAGGGTTTGGACTCGGCTAAGCCCATGGCCCATATCACTGTGGACCAAAAAAATCAAGCTGTTTTATTTATTTATTTATTTCAATATATTATTATTATGTTACTAATAATTAGTGTGCATATGTTTTTTTTAAAAAAAATATTTATTTTAGAATATTCTTTCCATATAGCTACAAGATCTTAGAGTAATTCATTGATTTCACGAGTCAAAATATATGATGATTTTGGAAAAAAAGGGAAAAGAACATGAGAATTTGACATTTTGGCAATCACAATATCAAAGTTTTATTCATCTGATAGAAATAATAAAAAACAGAAATCTAGCACATCCACCCATGTGGAAAGCATTGGTGAGTTATTCTCCAACAAGAGTCAAAATTCAACACCCTTTTTTTCAGTAAAATGCAAGAGAACTGGACAGTTTAAAAAATATAAGAATGCCCCAAGTAAAAGAGGATGCCAAAATAGTATGAAAACTTGTATTATAACGTTGCACCGATCGTGCATTTTATTTTGAGTTAGCTTAAAAGCCAGTCCAACCTGAAGGTTGATTAGCTTCGATTTTCTTAGTCGATATGCCATTGGACCTCTGAGAAGTGTTTCCTTGAGATGAAACTGTCGAGAATTGTGAGGTGGCTGATGTCCTTCTAAGACCATCTAAATTGTTGCCTCGTGCATCCCTGGATGATCCAACAGTTGAGGTGATATATTGACCACCATTAGTTGTCCCCATAGATGTAGGATGCTGGACATGGCTTCCTTGTACATATTGAACTTTGGGCTCACTTTCAAAGGCATGCCATGGTGTTGGCTCAGGACTAGGTGATGAACTATTTGCCATCATACCTTGTTGGAGTTCCCAAATAGTTCCTTCGATATGCATCTCCTTCTAATACAAAAACAAATACACCAGACAAAAGTCAACACTAATATATATATATATATAT
>LTAE01006309.1:12255-25730 GCA_001647135.1 Pontederia paniculata
TATATATATATATATATGTATATATATAATTTGGAAGTAGCTCAAGAGATTGTAGCAAACTACATACCGGAGCAATTGAATTTGTTGACTGAGTTTGATTCCTTGACATATCTTTTGGTATTGCTCGAGTTGCTGCAGTGAGAGCATGCTTTAGTTCCTGGATCTCCTGTTGTTGAGAGTGGCAAATGGCAGATAACTTTTCATATTTTGATGTAATGTCTGCTTTTTCTGAATTTGCCTGCTTCAACTGTTCTTTTAAAGCATCTACTTCTGTTTCTAGCTCATTTCTCACTGTCTGCTTAGTACCATTTTTCTCACCAATCTTCGTCGAGCCATACTTTTGTGTATCAAATTCAGCCACAAAAGAATTTAAAGTTTTATTTTCAAAGGTTGATTTGTTCCCATGACTTAATGATTTGGTTGTTTTTGCATCCTGAACAAAGTTGATTTGAGCGCCTTTAGACTTGTCAGCATCTGACTTATTCATAGGATTTCTCTCATTGCGCCTTAGTGACAATCCAGATTCAGCATGTTTTTTAGGACTAGCTTTGTTTCCATGGGTACCATGACTATGCTTGGATGTTGATTGCTTAATTGTCTTTGCATTGCAAGGTTTTGTGTTCACCACCTCCGAATCCTTTGCATGTGATGTGGACCAAAATGCACCAACGGGCGCTCCTTGAGGATCCTTGGATTGACGAGTGTCAACATCAAAATTTGTTGAAATATTTCGAACTTGTTCTCGTGATAAAGATGGTGAAAGAGAACTAGGTGTCGAAGATGTCTTTTTAGGAAAACCTACAAAATTCATTTCAAGTCATCAACAGAGAGGCTATCAAGGTGGATAAAAAAAATTATAGGCATAAATATTGACATGCACAAAAGACTAATATGGAGAGTTCAATTAGGTATATGTTCCATAGAATGAGAAGTTTAATACCCAAATTGATATATATTCACAAGATCAGAACTTATGTCCTATGTTAGGCTGACTAATGCAACTGTACAAACATGAACAAAACATTACCTTCATCATGTGAATATGAAGGATCTAACTTCAGTTTGCCTATTGTTTCACAACTATCAGGCGAGTGTCTTTGACGTTCCATAGGGAGTAGTTTGTTAACACGAGACAATACCTACAGTAAAGCCAAAAGCATCATTACTGAAAGAAAAGTCACCCTAATACATATGCAGAAACTCTAAAACTAACCTAGTTTCATGTAGAAGAATGGCCAATCAAATGAAGCCCTTGCCTGCATGATATCTGGTCTGAGGTTCGGAGAAGATTCAAGCATGTCCTTGATCAGATTCAGGATGGAACTGTTATACTTTGGCAAGTCAGGAATCCGATAGTTCCCATTCAAAATCTGAAGTTTGGAGTCACCATCAAATGCAAGCTTGAAGTAGCAAATTTTGTACAGTAGACATCCAAGAGCCTGAAAATATATCAATGATAGTTTGGTCATATTTCTCATTTCTTGGAACTTGTTTGCTTTGATTGAAAATGTAACACCAATATCATATTACAAACCCAAATGTCCACTTTTTCACTTATAACTTCTCTTCTGAAAAGATCCCACATCTGATTCATAGCAAAGAGAAAAAGATAATCAAATTACTTCATAATTTCAAGGGCCATTGTTAGATTGGAGTGATGTTTAAATTTAACCTCAGGTGCTCTGTATGCAGGAGTTGTGTGTTTCCTGATATTATCTTCTTCAACACCCATTTCTTCAGGTTTGTCAAAGCGCTTGTGATTGGTTGAAGTACTCCCAAAGTCACATAATTTCCAAAGTCCATCAGCTCCTAGCAAAATATTTTCAGCTTTCAAGTCCCTGAAAAGTTGAACATTGTTGAGACATTGCACATCATGTTATATCTACATATTGCTTATTTCACTCTACATTTTCTCTTTCTTTTGCATACATTCTTATATGCCTCCATAGTAAACTTGAAAGGAAGATCAAATAGATGGATGTAATCATGGCATCAAGATACCTGTGAGCTATAGGTGGTGACTGGCAATGCATGGCACATAGTGCACCGCAAACATCTTTAAAAATCAAAAGGACATTCTTCTCCTCAAAGTACTCATCTCCTCTACTATCCAACACTGCGACCAACGACTTGCCACAAAACTCCATAAGGAGCATTACCTCTTTTCTCTGGCCCATGTCCAACATAGCATGTGCCACAAGGGTAACCACATTCGGATGCCCCTTGAGCTTACTCATTACAGAGATCTCCCTTATGATCAGCTCCAGCGACTCCTCGTCATTGCAAATCATATGTTTTAGTGCGTATTGCTTTGATGCGTGCATCGCATCATGAGCAGCATAGACACAAGAGAATCCACCTTCTGCAATGGCACTGCTAACTTGGACCTTCACATTGCCAACATCAATTGTCCGGCCTTCCAGACCAACTTGTTCTTTGGCAGAAAAGGATTTGAACATCCACATTGTCAACAATCAAGGTTTGCACTATGGTTCTTAAATTCTTTTGACTGCCACTAGAGGATTAAGATGTAAACATAAGTAGTCATTTACAAAAAAGGATTAAAACATTACAACAAGAAAATATCATAAGATTCAATCGTGATGGAGTTCGTGAATTTAATTGTATTTCACACATATTAGATTCATGATATTAATCTACGAAAGGAAGCCCATTAAGCATTGTCGAACGGTTGAAGAACTAGAGCAAGGTAAATCCTTGAATTCACAAAAATAAAAGAAAAGAATATGAAGCCTTTAATGCAATGCATAAAAAATTTCAATAGTTTATGCATTTTGATAGATGAGAATATGCTCGCATGCAATGAAAGAACACAAAATCAAGTTGAGAAAAGAATTCCCCATAAAAATATATGCATAGATCATACAAAATCATATACAATTAAATTGAGAAATTACATACAAAATGATGGTGATTGTAGTTTGCACGTACCCACGAGAGATTCGAGATGCATTGGACTTGGATTTGGATTTGGATTTGGCTTCGGCTTCTTGTGATAGGAAATGAGAGAAGAGAGATCTCTCGCTTTGGATCTCGATCGAGTTTGGAAGCAACGATACGTAGGTATTTATAGCATCTTTCTGCCAACGGCAAAATACCAATTCAACCAGAAAAATGACCAATGACCAAAAACACCACAATAACGATATTAAAAAAGAATACATTATATTTGAAAAATATTTTGTGTTATTTATCAAGTTAGATCCAAAACATATTGTTGATTAGAGGGTTGATGTTTGAAAAACAAATATTTGAGTAACTTTACAAAAATTGAATAAATTAAGTTAACTAGTTTTAGAGTTCAAGATATATATTAGTTTCACAACAAAAAAAGTACTATTATTACTTTTTTATACATAATAATCTTTTTAATTTAACAATAAACAACATGTTATATTTTGTTTTTAATAAACGAGATATAAGTTTAATGTTTACCTTTTGTTTTAGGAGTTTTAAACACTTTGGGTTAAACTTTATGGCATTGCTCATCTACCTTTTCGAACTGATTCCATGAATATTTTTTTATGAAGCTTGCTTAAGCATGTTTCAGAGTTCTTGCTTACACAAAAAATTATGTTTTGAGATTCATCCTTTATACTCAGAGATGTAATAGTAACTGAAGAAAACAACTTTTTTACCATTGTCATCAATTCACTCTAATCAAATAAAATGAAAGTAAACAAAACCCAAGAAAAAGTTATTTCAATTATCTTGGAAAAGTAGCATTCATTTAATTATCTTGGAAAATGAAGGAACCTAAGTAGGATTGAAAAAAAACTAAAAGAAAATTAACAAAAATAGTGTACATAACTTATAATTATTTTTTATTAAAAAAAGAGGTTAATGATTTTAGAGGTTTAGTGGATAACTTTATATTTCAAAAGCTAAGATCCGAAGCCTTTCTTTTTGAAGAATTAATGTCTATAATTTTAACATCAATCCTAATAAAAAATGAATTCAAATTTCAAAATTATCAACAAGAGAGTGTACATATATAAGAAACTCATTAATCACATCAATGCTTGGGTATAATGCATATTTTAGTGCTCCTTGAGAGATTAAACAAAGTGCTAATCACATCATTGGATTAAACACAATAGCTATTTAAAACGTTGATTAATTAATCTATCAAAATTTTGCATCATTTTTTAATAATGTGGCACACAAGATCACTTATTCAGTGACTAATATTTTTTTATCTTCTCTCTCATTAAGAACAAACAAAAAATAGTAATCAAATAAACTTTATATAAAGATGTTTGACTTAAATTATGTGTTAACTCTTAACCCAATAATAAATTTGCATGATCTCTATACAATGTAACCTTTTATCAAACAACTGGGACCATAGAATCACCTATCTAGTTTCGTTGCCCGAACGATGAGCTTGTGGAGAGTCCAGAGATCAGGATGATCCTTTACAAGATTCAAAGAAATGCTTTGTCGCCGTTCGATATAGCTCAGTTAAGAATAAATTTTATTGAATTTCTTGTGTTCTCTTATTCTTCCCTCTCATTGATTTATGTGAATAAATAACATAGCAAAATTAGTTAAATTGTATCAATGTTCATAAATTTTGACATTATTATATTATAAAATATGATAAAAAAAATACTCTCTTGAGTTATAGTACACATTAGATGGATGGAATGAATGGGAAAGGTAATGAGTGGCAAATCAAATAAGATTTGACACTAATGAGTTGTTTATTTATGTGGTATATTTAAAAAAATAACTATAAAGTTGGTATTTAATTATGTTGTATATTTCTGAAAAATAGTTATAAAATTGGTAGAGCCCTTGTGTAAAAGGTGGAGAGGGAATTGATAGGTTTGGAGTGACCAACTGAGAAAGCAATAACATCAGGTGGGATGTACTTTAGGTTCCCAACTTTTACCATAGATTGTTGAGTAAAGAAAAAAAATGTTAAACAAACCTTATAATACTCTCTCTATAACAAAATTCTCACTTCAATTTCAGTTGTTATTTTATATTGATTAAATTGTTTTTTATTTTATATTGTTAGGGATGACAAAACATTAATCCTCCGAGGATTTTCATGATAATTTATTATGCAGACTCATTTTGAAAAGTTTCTTAGAGTTGGGGATTTAGAAAAGATATATCTATGATCAGCTCCAAAGTTGTCAAATAATAGACATGTTCTATTCTGGCTTGGACATCGAATTAGTCAGATGTTAGTAGTCCTATACACCGGTGGATTGCTATCGGTGACTTGGACGTCGAATTGTCATAGGAAAGGAACGAGGAGAATGAAAACCAACAAGGAAGAATAAATTAGATCATCAATAATCAATGTATGTAATTAGAGGATCAACTTTAAGATATTGTATGCATGTATAATAATATAGGAAATATTCTTGTACCACATTATTTAGAAATAATATATCTAGATCAACTTCTTAATGGATACGAAGACCTAGCCGTCGGAGAGAATCAGATAATCAAACACAGATTGTGTCCTAATATACACGACCCACATTCCCCTACACGACATCGACCCCATGTCGCCAGGACCTGAGTCATGATTTTCGGACAACTCAAAGTCGACCCCCATGTGGACCGATCTTCTTTGGATGTGGGCCACATCCCCCGAAACAACTCGGACACGATTGAGCAAGGATTGTGTTCCTCAGACGACGATAATAGAAAATGAAGCGAGTACGATAGACGATTTGAAGTCAACCAAACGCTGACTGTGTTGTCATCGGATGCAAGCCGTGCTTGACATGGCCGGTGTTCCTCGGATCGCAAGTGGTGCAGACACAAACCTAACCCTAACACAAACCAGGTTGTACCTGACATGGGCATGTTAACCTATACATATAAATTATATTGGATATGCGGTGTTTTGGATATATATATATATATATATATATATATATATATACATGACATGTAAATGGGTCATGTCAACCCGACGCAGATCATGTTACACCGGATCTTTCACGGCCTGCATATTGCTTAATGAACGACGCCATGGATCATGTCGATATCCAACACGAGATGTGTTCTGTCTAATGAATGGTGTTGGAATAACTGAATGTTTGCTTATCCTTAATGATTGATTCCTTAAGTAACTGTAATGATTTATGGTCCTTTGAAACTAAGTTAGAAGTGAGCTTAATGCTTAACTAAGAATTAGAATTTAAAAATTATCAATGATTGTAACTGAATTTATCGCCTGAAAAGAAAGGCCCGACAGACTGTTTAGAAATTTATTCTCTCATATTTAAATATTCATTCCCTCCTAAATAAGGATTTATTCTCTCTTGTTTATGATTTTTCTCTCTTGAGATAATTGTGTTCTTTAAAGAACAACTTATGTGTGCTATATGACCTAGGTAGTCATCCTAACGTCAGGACAATTTGAATATTTCATGCTTTGTTAAAGGTTCACCACTTATTGTAATGTTTGACAACTTAGGACAAGATAAATAGAAAAAAATCAATAGATCTTAAGTTAAGATTGAGCTTGAATAAATTGGGAACTGTACATCATGAATATTGTAATGTAATTGATGTTCTAACCACTGATGACACTGAATAGAATAATATAAAATAAGGAAGTAATGATCATGAACATATTCTCTAAAATTACTATGCATCATATGATGCAATTGGTGTTTTGACCCTGAACTAAAGTCACAAAAGAGAATAAAGATATAAGAAAAAGAAAAGAAAATGCACGATGGATTACCTATATAGAATATTTCTTTATATTATCTGCATATATGATTTTGTCTATTAATTATTACTGTTACATATAAAAAAAATACAACAACAACAACAACAACAAAGCCTTATCCCACTAGGTGGGGTCGGCTACATGGATCATACGACGCCATTGCGCTCTATCAGTAACCAAATTTTTTGGTATATTATTCGTTAATAGATCTCGTTCTATTAGCTCGTCAAGTGTTCGCTTTGGTCTCCCTCTCCCTCTTTTAATCGGACTCCAGATTGTTTGCTCTACCCTCCTTACTGACGCATCTAATGGCCTTCTCTGGACATGACCAAACCACCTCAAACGATTTTCTACTAGCTTCTCGCTAATAGGTGCCACTCCGACTCGTTTACGTATATGGTCATTCCTAATCTTATCCTTTCTAGTATGACCACACATCCATCTCAACATCCTCATTTCAGCTACCCCCACTTTATGTTCATGTTGTCCCTTCATAGCCCAACATTCACTACCATATAACACTGCTGGTCTTATAGCAGTGCGGTAGAATTTCCCTTTAACCTTATGTGGTACTTTCCTATCACAAAGGACTCCAGTAGCCTTCCTCCACTTACACCAACCAGCTTGAATTCTATGGTTAACATCATCATCAATCTCCCCATCTTGTCTTATAATTGATCCCAAATATTTAAACTTTGTCACTTGAGAAATTATATCAATATATAAAAAAAAATAAATATAAAAAAAATAATTATAAAAAAAAGTAATTCCACTTTTTAAGTTAAGATCATAATTAAATAATATTCTAGAGATGAATTACAATCTTTTTTATCTTTACAAATTCATTCCTTATTTAATTCATAAAAAATAAATACTTTTATATATTTCCTAGTTTATCACGTTTGGGCCGGTTGTTCATCTAATCCGGCCCGATAAACGTGTGTGTCAGAAGCTTGCCTTCGATTTCTAATCCCCGCGAAACGTGAAAGCCCCCAAATCCACCCGCTCTCTCTCCGAACCGTGGAAACACCGTGATGGAGGACTCGAAGAAGAGAAAGCTGAACGACGCCAACGGGAACAGCGGCGGCGGAGGAGGAGACAGCGCCGCTGGAGGAGACGCCTCCGCCTCTTCGTCGGTGGTGGAATCCGAGAAGCCACTGCGTCCCTTCCTCAACCGCCTCCAGAAAGACCAGCTCGTCGATCTCCTCATAAAATTGTAAGCAAAAAGTGGTTCACCCAAGTCATTACGATCGGAATCCTGTCGCTATTGGATTCAAGTTGTCTCTTTTAGCATATTCGTTTCATCTAATCGGTAACCAGTTCATAGTGCTTGTGTTTTTTTTTTCTTTCTCGATACATTACGCATGTAGTGATTCAAAGTGTTATAGATTTAATTGTGTAATTTAGTCGAAGTGGAAGAAATTTCTCGAGAAAAATATATTTTGATGCCCTCGCACAAATTAATCTGCAATTGTTTCTAAATAATAAAATTGTCATGCCATTCGATTAGAATTTAGTTAAGATGCGAGGAACTATATATTAATGCATTTTAAGTCAGACAAGAAAACAGCGTGTGCAATGCGTCTGAAATAATATATACAACTTTATCTTGTAGTATCTCATCACTTTCATATAATGTGCGAGTGCTAATTTAATTCTACTATGTTCTTTATGCTCACTTCTGTTTATAATTGTTAAACTCTCTAATTTTTACCTTTCCGTAACATAAATCTACGATTTCTTTTATAAATCTTCAATCAGAAATGGGTGCATGACTGTTATTCTCTGTTTTTGGAATCCTCTATGCGTGAATGTCTGCTTGTGTGCGTTTTGCGGATTGCAGAGGTGACCTGTATCCTTCAGTTGCAGAAGAAATTAGAAGTCTCGCCAGTGAAGATACTGTTCATCGCAAACTTTTTGTCCGTGGTTTGGCCTGGGAGACTACTTCAGATACACTTTGTGCTGTGAGTGCTTTGCTGTTTGCCTGTTGCCTGCTATGAGTGCCTGAAGTATCTTTGGAAATACTACAGTAGCTATAAGTTTCTATATACACAACTTTTAAGGATTATTGATGCTATAACAATATGGTACAATGACAACTATAAGTCCCTGAAGGAACTCTGGCATGTATTAATTATGGAATAAAGTCTTGTGTTGTTTGTATACAGGCATTTAGTATGCATGGAGAGATTGAAGAGGGTGCTGTTATTGTTGACAAAGCAAGTGGGAAGTCTCGTGGGTATGGTTTCATTACATATCGGCATATGGAATCAGCTCAAAGGGCATTGCAAGAACCCAGCAAGATGATTGATGTAGGCTATTCCATTTTTTCTTCTATCTTTTCGGCATATTTCATGTCCTTTGCATAGATACTTATGGCTTCATTTTCTGTTTCCATCTTGTAATTCTCTTGTCTCTCATATGAAGTGTACTGTTCCTAGGAATATGCATGTGATATGCACTTTTGAACAATAGAGGGAAATAAGAAACTTATATGACAAGATTCCCAACTTGTAAACTATGGAGTAGAGTTCTCAAATAAAGGTTATGGTTGCTTTCTTTGGCATTGTTTATTTCTAGGAACTGCAAAATTTTCCTTTCTGGATTTCATCACCTAGCACCTACTTATGGCTTGACATAGAATAAAAGTCCCTCTTGAAGATTGTATGACAACCCTTGAATTGGTTCTAAATCATTAGCTTCGCCATGTAATTGGTAGATGCACATTATGAAAACCTACGGAACTCTATATTGACAGAAGTTATAGCATGAATTTACTTTCATTCCATTGGTGTTTGACTAAGTTCCATATTTGTTGGTAATCATATATGTTCCATATTTACTTGTAAGAGGTACACATTTTTTTGAAGTTTACTGAAAGTTCTTGAGCTTTTCCATTCCTTGTTCAACTCCTGTTTTATTTGTTTTTGTTTCACATTCTGCAGAGTTTTTTACATCTTTGACATTGACAAGATAGAATGTATATACTAGCTTTTGCACTACTATTCAGGATATATAAACTCTCAGACGCATTGCACACAGTTGTTTTCTTGTCTACTCATATATAAACTGCTTCTAAGTTGAAACTCCATGTGTGATGCAAGTTTATTCGAGCTTCCTTTTATGACGTTCATATATTCTTATTTGTTGGGTGGAGCTGGTTTGATGTACTATATTCTTAGCTTTCCTGTGATTTAATGTTATCTTTATGTTGAAACAAAATTATTCCACTCTAGATAGTGCCTTGTGATGTACTCTGGGATTTTTCTTTTGAAAAACAAGAGGATAGCTAGCAAGGTGGTAGTCATCCCATTTTCCACTGATCAAAACAAAGAGTAGAGATGACATATATTGCAAATACATCAAGGACCCTATAAGTTCCTTTTCCATTCTCCAAGTACTTCTTAGCTTGGCTAGTAATATTGTCCTTATAGCATCTTTCGCCTCCGAAAATGGTATGTTGCTTTGCAGCAACAAGGCCCAGAGATAGGAAAAAGGATTAGCTCGGGTGTGTCTTCATTCGTAACTGTGTTTCTGAATTTGTCCCCTCACCAGGCCTGAAAGGTGCCCAAAATTTTTCCTTGGAGCTGGAGTCAATCCAGTTACTTTTGGATATTTAACTTCACAGAACTTTGGTGCTTCTCATTTGAATTCATAAGCTTTGCTTGATTGATTTCAATTGTTTTGATTTGTTTTCTTTCAATTTGTAGTTCTCTTGTGTGATTCTGAAATTGTCTATCATGTGCTACTGTTACAGGGTCGTCTGACAGTATGCAATCTTGCTTGTGATAGCTTAAGCAGTTCATCTGTCAGCACTGATGTTTCACTGAAAAGAATTTATATCGGAGGCCTCTCTCCAGAAATAACGAGTGAAGCACTGCTTGCTTTCTTTGGAAGACATGGAGAGATTGAAGAAGGCTCTGTCGCATATGACAAGGAGACTAACAGATCAAGGTTTGCAATATTGTATACTTTGCTTAGCTTTGTTATTACTAACTAGTGGTGACAAAGATGTTTTCCTTGTCAACAGAGGTTTTGGCTTTGTTACGTATAAGAATATTGAGGCTGCAAAGAAGGCTATAGATGATCCAAATAAAACTCTTGGGGTTAGTAGAAATAAATTGTTTTGTTTTTTACATTATCCAGTAGTTCCTGTTAAAGGCTCCATATAACTGTTATATATATTCTAGAAAGCAACTCATTTGATAACTATGTTGACAGATCATCTATAATTGGAGAGTTTGCCTAATTCTAGGGATTTCATATTTTTCTTTTCAGGGAAGAAACATTATTGTGAAGCTCGCTGACGCACCTAAGAGCAAAGTGATGCATGCACAGGTACCAGCAGCGATGTTTCCAGTTACCATACCAGTTCAAGTAGGGTTTATGCATCCTGTGAATGCACAGGTTGGAAGTCCAGCTACTGTTGGCTATGCTCCATCAGTAGCAGCATACTCCAGTCCTTATCCATATCCCCCAGGACAATACCCATCTCAGATATATTCACAGGTCAGCGGAAAAAGAGAACCAGTTGGGTTACCCGAAGGGACTTCTGGCTACCAATATTATGTTTCTAAGCAGCAGTGAAGACAGCTGTCTTGTTCAGCATTTCAAGAATTCTAGTCCAGTTGTAAATGCTCTTATCTGACAGAACTTCTTATCATATTTAATTCGACCCCTAAATTCTTCAACTTCTCTAGAACATGGAGTCACCAACAGAAAGTGTCGTAAAAGTGTCACCATCTTTATGATGGTAGGTTTGTTGAGGCCTAACTTCACATGAACTTGAAGTTTTGATGACAAATATGTCATAAATATAACTTCTAAAAAAATGACATAAGTATATCTGCACATCTTAGTTCCATTTTTGTACATCTTCCCAATCATAATGCGAGGAATTCCATAATTGCTAAGCACATGGTAATTTTGAAGCAAAAGCTGATGCATTTCTGCCTGATTTAAATCTAAGCTTTTGAAGAAAGGCTTTAACTTATTGATGGGATGATAACGAAGGAATTTGCTCAGCAAGCAGTCAATGTATTGCTTGTTCTCATATTGTGAGAGGAGGCTTTGGAGGAACATAGGTGTATGCTTTGCATAAGTGAAATGTAAGCTTGTGGTGCCATGGAGATGATCAAAAGAGAGCATTATGTGCTTCAAGCCGATGGGGACTAGAAATTGGATTACCTGGACGACTCTGTTCAAACCATGCTTTGGACAAAAAAAGCTTGAAACATTCATCGGCAAATTGTTGTAGCAATGGTTGCGTGTTGGAATGTGCAAGAATTTTGCATCAAGATCGGAGATTCTGACTTACGATGGATTTAGGCAACCACAACAAAAGCGTAGTCGTATGCCCGAATCCACAAACAATTCTTGTGGAAACTATGAATTCCATCGTGTGGAGAGCCTATAGACTATCAACTCGGGCAAGCATTTTAGAAGACGCAATTCGATGAGCGACAAGCATTTTAGAATACACAAATTCGATGAGCAAATCTTTGACAGACGATAATAGCATGCTGAAGGCATACGTTGGAAATGAAAGCTTGACTTTTAACAAAAAAATGCACCTTTAATTTCTTTCGACCAAACCATTGTTAGATTAAGTCTTGCTGCCTTCTAGAGGAGACAAATCATATCTTTGTGGTGTTTGGAGGTCGAGAAACAACCATTGCAGAGGAATTTAGAGAGTTTCTTTGGGAACTCGATATCTACTAACATTTAATTAATTTGGAGTCGAGGTAAAAAACAAATAATATTTGTTTGACCATTAATAACTCCAGAAATCAAATCGGGGGTTACTAACTCCCGTCAATTCTAAAACACAATTCTGCTAATCAGTTATGTCAATCAAATTTGATTAGGAATGTAGAGAGTTTGAGGACTCCTCTAGAGCCCTAAAGGACATTGTAAAGGCTTTTAACGAAGATGGTTCGTTCCTATGGCGTTGGCTATGAGACTTATCAAGACCGTTGGTGTAAATGTAACACCCCCATCCCATTCAAGAAATTATTCGCTTTGGGCTCATGACCCGTACGGATTTAAAACGCATTTTGAATATTAAAAATGATAACCATTTATAGGTCCATGACCACCTTCGTGTTTTATCCAGGTGGGAGTAACCCTTGACTTTTGTCTTGAGTCCTTACATTCTTTCCTTCTTGGGGACTCAATGTCTTTATTGATCATCCCACAATGGTTCAAATGAGCAGGGCGATGTTGGCTCTGATATCTTGTCCATGTCCCATTCAAAAAATTGTCCGCTTTGAATTCATGGTCCGCATAGATTTAAAACGCGTCTTAAATGGTAAGGAATGATTCTACATATAAACTCATGACCATCTTCGTGTTTTGTTCATGTGGAACTAACTTTCATTCTCAGCATCTTTGGTCCTTTTAGTAATCATTGCCCATTTATTGAACGCTGAAGATAAGATAATCCAAAGGCTAAAACCTTTCAATGACTTCATGAGGGGTTTTACTTTTATCGGCTTCTCACGTAACCATTAATTTCTTGAACCCAACTTTCAATTTTGGTGTAGTCTTTTTGGATTTTCACTAGCAACAAGGAACAAATCACCTTTGTTTGGTCTCTAGATTTGTACTTCAAGAAATCCTGAGATTGCTCAAGATTCCAAATTTGAGTAGAAATTGTGCCCATATATGTGTTACCATCCAGGTTTTGCATATACATATATATATATATATATATATATATATATATATATATATATATATATGT
>LTAE01006310.1:0-13142 GCA_001647135.1 Pontederia paniculata
AGACTGTCTTTTAGTTCCGACAAAGCAAACAAACCACACGGAACCAAAGAACCAACAAAGAAATATCCTTGGCAAATGCTTTCGAAATGACTCTGAAATCAACTTACTAGCTCCTAGTGTATGGCCAAGATAATGCAACAGACCAGAGTGAAAAACTCATGAAATTACTATTAGGCAGACAGAAGTGTTACAATAGATGACTTGTTCACAAGCCATGAGGTATTTTAATAATAAATAAAACAAGGGAAAAAGGAAATCACTACACACCTTTTTTCTTCTTTCCACCGCCTTTCTTCTTTGTCTTCGTCCCCAAAGCAAGCCAAGCTTTGATATCAGAATTGTCATCCACAGACTTAGTTGGCTGTAGTTGTTGTATCGGGTAACCAGTAACCTTGTCTGACCCATTTGGCATTAAAAGTACAGTGAACTTAATGTGAGCAACAAGATCACCTGGAAAAAGAAACATGAATCAATTAGTTCACAATGAACAAGATGGTAAAGATTTACTTGCTTCACTAACATTATATTTTCTGAAAGCAGGGAGAAGTTAATATGTAACATATATGCACAATATTTTGATACACGTCCACCAGGCATATATCCAGTCCATAGACATTTGTATCAAGTTTTTGGAAATATGTAATAAAATTATCAGATATATAAAATCACAATTTGCATATTGAATCAAGAAGCAAAAGTAAAATTGCAGTACCAAAAAAAATAAATAATATAACATAAAAAATATATCTGTACTATAAGAATAGTGTATATTCTGCTCAAGGAACAGATTACCAGGTTTCTCATGCAAGACAGGATACGGCTGCAGAAGGTCATGATTTACACATTCCACCAAACCCAGCCTAGCTCTCTTCTCTTCCAAAGCCCTAGAAAAATAACAAGACAATGTTAATAACAATTTGCCAAAATAAGCAACGTGTGGGCAACAATCTTCCTTCTTTATAGGTGAAAGGATGACTATCATAATCTTGTAGCCATGTAATAATAAGTCAAAGCAGAGAGTATATTAGTGAAAATAACCTGGCAGTGAATGGCATAATTGGAAACTTCTGGCTAATTTCACTAAAAATAAATCTTGAAGATTTCATCTTTAAGTGATAGTTTTTGTCTACTGCTCTTTTGTATATAGTGGNTAACCTGGCAGTGAATGGCATAATTGGAAACTTCTGGCTAATTTCACTAAAAATAAATCTTGAAGATTTCATCTTTAAGTGATAGTTTTTGTCTACTGCTCTTTTGTATATAGTGGTCTGCTTCTCATCTAACAGTTTGGGCTGCAAAATAGATAATATCCCGTCAAGTATTGAAATAATTTACACCTACAAATTGCACAACAGACAAATGGGCTTCACATTACCTTTCCTTCACCAGTACTAGTGACTATATCGATTGCATATACTTCATTTTCTTCAAATTCAGCATCATCAACACGTGTTTCAGGGTTTGACACGCTAAGTACAACTTTGTTTCCATCGATGACAAACTGTTTTAGCTGATGACTGAGAACACCTTCGACAATTTTGCAGTCATATGCAGCAGCAACCTTCTGAAGGGCTTCTGTTACATCTTTGTTCTGTCAGGCAATGGAAGAGTTGAGGAAAAGTTAATTATGTTGAACTAACATCTAATAGAATGAGAACCATTAAATTAAATAGTGCTTAGTTTAGAAAATAGTGTATTTATTTAACATAAAAGCAAATCCATACTGTGCATAAGAAAATTGCTAGGTTGATAAAAATGACAAGACTATAATGTTACAGAATCGAAGCCATGCTCCTAAGGAAACTTGCTTTATGGAATAAGCCCAACTAAAATGTCTCCATACTATTGTACTTTGCATTGCTTTCTCCAAGTAAAATGGATCCACATAGGAACAAAACTATGATTACTTGTTTCCAGTCATCATCAGTCTCTTTTAATGATTCTAATCAACAATATTTCTTCAGGGAGGATAAGGGCCTACACAAGTGACTTGGAACTAATGTTTTTCAGTGGAATTGGAGACAAGCATTAATATTCTCCAAGCAACCAGCTTTAGCTTTGGCCCTCTTGGTCACTAGGGGACAACCATTGCAACTTTCTAGTTCAGGCCTAAAGCATTGGAATGTGCACAGCATCTTTGGACCAAGACAAGCTTGAAATGAACAAATTAGAACATTTGACCTCACTTTGAACCTAGAGCTGAATAACATCAAGTAGTTCATGAGCTTCAAGGAGAAATCTCACACCTCGACAAATATGATAAACCAACTGCCACAACTAAATAAACAACCAAAATCAAAATGAATAGTAATAAGGGGGAATGACAAACAGATGCATGTTACACTAAAGTACATGCCAATGCTTTCAAATGGATTGGTCGTAAAACACGCCACTTTCCAGAGTCGTGTCAAAAAAAATATTTATTGATTCGATGAAAAATTAAAATACGAGCAAAAAGTTAAACCAACCCCCAAAAAGATAAAGTAATTTGGTTAAATCACACATCACACAATACATAAATTAAATTAAAATAATATGTAACATAAAAAAGTGTGAGGCATATAATGTGACATAAAAAGAGAAGTATCAAAACAAAAGCAATATAACTGAAAATTGAAAACTGATTAAAGGCTCAATAACTCCTCGAGAAAATAAAAGGTACAACAAGATAAAACCACTGAATCTAAATTTCCAAGAAGCTAACAGAAACAAGATGATGATCCATCAGTGTAACTATGACATAAAAGCTTCATTGGAATGATCCATAGCCATCTATAGTAATCATCATTTGGATAACCTTAAACTGGTAAAACATTTTTTTGCTAGGGGGGAAGCATTGGTAGCAGTAAAAACAAAGAGACAAGATGATGATCCATCAGTGTAACTATGACATAAAAGCTTCATTGGAATGATCCATAGCCATCTATAGTAATCATCATTTGGATAACCTTAAACTGGTAAAACATTTTTTTGCTAGGGGGGAAGCATTGGTAGCAGTAAAAACAAAGAGACAAGATGATGATCCATCAGTGTAACTATGACATAAAAGCTTCATTGGAATGATCCATAGCCATCTATAGTAATCATCATTTGGATAACCTTAAACTGGTAAAACATTTTTTTGCTAGGGGGGAAGCATTGGTAGCAGTAAAAACAAAGAGACAAGATGATGATCCATCAGTGTAACTATGACATAAAAGCTTCATTGGAATGATCCATAGCCATCTATAGTAATCATCATTTGGATAACCTTAAACTGGTAAAACATTTTTTTGCTAGGGGGGAAGCATTGGTAGCAGTAAAAACAAAGAGACAAGATGATGATCCATCAGTGTAACTATGACATAAAAGCTTCATTGGAATGATCCATAGCCATCTATAGTAATCATCATTTGGATAACCTTAAACTGGTAAAACATTTTTTTGCTAGGGGGGAAGCATTGGTAGCAGTAAAAACAAAGAGACAAGATGATGATCCATCAGTGTAACTATGACATAAAAGCTTCATTGGAATGATCCATAGCCATCTATAGTAATCATCATTTGGATAACCTTAAACTGGTAAAACATTTTTTTGCTAGGGGGGAAGCATTGGTAGCAGTAAAAACAAAGAGACAAGATGATGATCCATCAGTGTAACTATGACATAAAAGCTTCATTGGAATGATCCATAGCCATCTATAGTAATCATCATTTGGATAACCTTAAACTGGTAAAACATTTTTTTGCTAGGGGGGAAGCATTGGTAGCAGTAAAAACAAAGAGACAAGATGATGATCCATCAGTGTAACTATGACATAAAAGCTTCATTGGAATGATCCATAGCCATCTATAGTAATCATCATTTGGATAACCTTAAACTGGTAAAACATTTTTTTGCTAGGGGGGAAGCATTGGTAGCAGTAAAAACAAAGAGACAAGATGATGATCCATCAGTGTAACTATGACATAAAAGCTTCATTGGAATGATCCATAGCCATCTATAGTAATCATCATTTGGATAACCTTAAACTGGTAAAACATTTTTTTGCTAGGGGGGAAGCATTGGTAGCAGTAAAAACAAAGAGACAAGATGATGATCCATCAGTGTAACTATGACATAAAAGCTTCATTGGAATGATCCATAGCCATCTATAGTAATCATCATTTGGATAACCTTAAACTGGTAAAACATTTTTTTGCTAGGGGGGAAGCATTGGTAGCAGTAAAAACAAAGAGACAAGATGATGATCCATCAGTGTAACTATGACATAAAAGCTTCATTGGAATGATCCATAGCCATCTATAGTAATCATCATTTGGATAACCTTAAACTGGTAAAACATTTTTTTGCTAGGGGGGAAGCATTGGTAGCAGTAAAAACAAAGAGACAAGATGATGATCCATCAGTGTAACTATGACATAAAAGCTTCATTGGAATGATCCATAGCCATCTATAGTAATCATCATTTGGATAACCTTAAACTGGTAAAACATTTTTTTGCTAGGGGGGAAGCATTGGTAGCAGTAAAAACAAAGAGACAAGATGATGATCCATCAGTGTAACTATGACATAAAAGCTTCATTGGAATGATCCATAGCCATCTATAGTAATCATCATTTGGATAACCTTAAACTGGTAAAACATTTTTTTGCTAGGGGGGAAGCATTGGTAGCAGTAAAAACAAAGAGACAAGATGATGATCCATCAGTGTAACTATGACATAAAAGCTTCATTGGAATGATCCATAGCCATCTATAGTAATCATCATTTGNAATTCAACAACAGAAAAGATGGTGATATAGTATTTACCAAAAGCAAGTCAACACAAATCCCAATAGAATTAGTCAAAATACTAAATTAAAAAGAAAGAAAATCTTCCACCAAACAATGTGAAAGCTTGATGCTATACAAAGGCAGCTGAATTGTCCTTGTTTCAGAAAGAAATTGTATGACCAATAAAGTTATCTCCTTTCCAATTTGGATGAACTAGTAAGTCAATATATCATCAGAGGCAACCAAGCGAACGAGCAAAAAGATGAAAATTTCAGCAGCAACTGAAGTAATAATGCAAATGAAACAGCGTTAGCTGAAATGCCTAAGTTTATGCGACAAACTGACACTGAAAAAATATCAACAAAACGCTTTCTTTTGCATGAATAAACAATCGAACAGCCCAAAAATTAAGGATAAGAGCAAAAGGAATAACTTTCCCTCAAATAAGAACAGAAATGCAACAAGACAAATAAAAGGAACAAGTAGATTACTATTAACGATATCCGCAGCAGTTTTGTACTTTGTGACGACATCCGTGGAAGTGAGATCCAACTCTTCCTCCGCTCTTGCCTCGTCGTCCGACATAGCCTCGGAAATAAGTAAATCTGCATCAAAACACAAGAAAAAAGAAATCCATGAATCGAACCAGACAACGTCGAATGATCACCAAAGAGATCGAATGAAACCAAAAAAATGATACCGGAAGTTAGAGAGCGGCAGAGGAGAAGAGCAGACGATCAAAGAAAGGGAGAAAAGAATTGAATGGGGAGCGTAGCAATGGCGGCGGCCGGAGAAAGATAGGGTTTTGGTTCGGCTCACTCGAAGGAGGTGAAGTCGAGAAAGGCAACAGGGCGTTAGGGTTCTTCGTTATATAGACGACGACGTGCCGTGCACGTGGAAACGGGAATGGAACGTTATCTTGTTCCACGATACGTTTTTTTGGCACCAATTTTGGTACCGGAAAATGTGTTTTTTCAGCTGCTACGAAGTTTGTAACGCAATTCGCTTCAGAATAACGGAGCCATGTTGAAGAGAGAATTTTTTTATGGCACGTGAGCGTGATAAAAGAAATAAGTAAATTAAAAAATAAAATAGTATGTGAATAGAATTCAATTTTTCTTATAAAAATATAAGAATTTTTTGAGACTTTGTGACAAGAGGATTCCAAGTCAACAATTAATATTTCTTAAAATATTAAAAAAATCCTTCAATAATGCTAAACAATTTATTCTTATCAGGGAGAAATATAGATACAAATTGTGTTTGGGAGAACAGTGTTCAGCCCTAACGTTGATTTGACCAACTACTACCCTCCAAGACACATTTATATAACAAGGACTCCAAAGCCAATTAATGTTGAATAGACTTGAATAATTAATTAAACTTAAATGCAAGTAAATTTGATCTTCAATTTATTTTAAGAAAAAAGAACATGAAAATTAAGAGCATTTTACATGAGAACAATAAAAAAAATATGGAAAAACATGAACATATAAATGTGCTCTAAGATGAGTGTAAGACATCAATCTTTTTATCATCCCATTAATTTGATGATAAATGACAAGTTGACAAAACAAAAGGACCTCATTAGTTATTCAAAAAATATAAGACATCACAAATTGAGATATCAAGATGAAACTTGTGATTATTGGATTAAGTAAAAAAAAAAAACTTTGATCGTGATCATAACGTTTGCACCTTCATGCCCCGACAAATTGTTTGACGAACATGAATTTATGATTGAATTCATTGTTCAAATAAACACATGAATTCATGTATGATTATTAGATTTAATCAGATGATATAAGATAGTGCACTACATTATGAGTAAAGAGGGTGCTCTAATTTTTTTTTCCTGTTTTGAACTAAAATCCAAGAACTATAATACTATATTTATTAACTAAAATATCTATGCTCATGAAATATAAAGTATATATTTGCACTTGGTGTATTACATCATGTAACATCTCAGTACCAATTGATTATGTTCTGCTTTCATATTTCTATATTGCAAAATTGTAAGGTACGATCACTCGCATCCAAGTGTGCAACACCTTTGTTGAGATTGGTCTCATCCCATTCAAAGTCGCACATCAAATGTGACATGTGAGAGCTTTGGACTTTTTAAACTAATAGCCTACATAATTTATATGAGAGCTTTGGATAGGTACATTATGGAAAATATTTATGTTGCAACAGATATCTTATGGAATATTCTTGCTGATGTTTTTTTTTTTTTTGGAACTTGTTGCTCTTTATCTTTATTGCAACAACAGCACTGTATCATAATCAACTCTATAGTGTACTATATCATAATATGGTTAGCAGCTTTCACACAACATTACATTCTAATATATTAACAAAATGCATCTTGTCTAAGAGTTGCCATTCATATACTTAGCATTTTATCTCATTTGTTTAACTATTTGGTTATTTATCAATTATAAAGTATTCAACATTAAACACACAATTCCGTTTACGAACTCATCCAAATTTTAAATTTCAAACTTAGAAATAATATACTTGATTTATAAGTTAATGAGTTTCTTTTCATGGCTTTAAACTTTTATTTTATTGTGACCTCATTCACTTGAATACAAAAGACAAGTGATTTTTTTTTCCGTTTGATTTATAGTTTAACCCTCAAATAATGTGATCATTAAATTGAATCAAATAATCAATCAATCTTTGATTATCCAGAGCCTTATTTTTCTTATAAAGCTAAAAAATGGAAACATTTTTTTTTATTTTCAATTTATCTTATCTTTATGCCTTTATAAAAATGGATTAAATAGGTCTAATGTGTGTTTGTAGAGAGAGAGAGAGAGAGAGAGAGAGAGAGAGAGAGAGAGAGAGAGAGAGGACAAGGGGATGAAAGAGAGAGGGCAGGGGGATGATATGATGCCAATTGTATGTCAGGGAAAAGGGCACTTGAAAAACCTTGCAAATTATATTTTTGGATTGATGGCATGGTTGGCAGGGACGTCTCAACGGGATAGGCCTAAAGTGAACTTATATTCTGATATTTTTTCATATGAAAATTTATTTTTCCACTCCTTTTAGATGCAAAATTACTAATTAATTTTCACAATTTATTTCTCTTAACATTTTCTTTTCAATTGATAAAGTAGCTAAGTCATTTAATTTTCTTGATACATTATTTATTTTAGATATTTTTTTATCAATTTTAATCTTCAAAACCTTATTTCAGCTATTATAATTATTAGAATGGTTAACATTATTCTATAGACAATATATGCATTCGGAAAAGGGTCAAACTTTTTTACGTGATTGAGTATCTCAACAGAATATTATCATCTATTTGAATAAATTCTCTTAAAATATTTAATTTAAAAAAAATAAATCATCATAGTTAAAAAAATATTCAAGTTCAAATGTAATATTTTTTTTAAAGACTCGTTATCTAACAATTTGAATGGCGCTTGAATGAATTATTTTATGAAAGTACTTCAAAAATATGTCAAAAATTTTCTGCACCTTTAGAATAGGGTCTATAAGTGAAAAAAAAACTAATTTATGACAAATAATTGGCAATAAATATTTGAATGATAAAAAATAAAAAAGATTAATCTTTTTATGGAATGATGTCATAAAAATATGAAGTTCTGGCCAAATTTTAAAGAGATGGATTAATAATATTCATTAAATGTATATGAATATGTAAATAGAGAAATAATTAGAATCCATATTAGTTAAGGAATATATTTTATATTAATTGTAAATTATGTACTCAATATTATATATATATGTATATATATTATGGGGCCTTAAGGGAGGGGGCCTGCTTGGGCCTTGGGCTGATTGTTGAAAGTGTTTTTTTTTTATTTCCATCAAGTAGTGAATTCCGCTTAATATTAAGCACATTTTTATAGACCATGTACTTAATCCCCATCGGTGTTTGTTTCGCTACTTCCTCCGTGACGAGTTCATTGAACAATCATTTCTTTGTCTTCTATCCCTTTGGCAGTCACGTCACTCAATATAATGCATCTACATATCTTTTATAGCTGGACATTCATGCTCGTGTGGAATCTATGTCAATTAATTTATATTTAATCATGCTCCTATCGTACTGCTACTGCTACAGTGTCATGTTATGCTAAACGTTTTTATTTGTTCAGGCATAAGTCGCCCTAGTACGATTTTAATTATGTTAATTGTGTCGTGTCCAATCAAACTATTGTTCTTCATTTGGTTGTATAGTTAATATTTTAACAGTTTAATTGATATTATAAGTGTAATAATATTATACAACTATAATATATTATATTATTATATATAATGATAATATAATAATACTATTAATGTTTAAGTATAAGTATACTTAGTATATACTATCATTACGTGTTTTTTTTAAATTTATTGTATAATTAATTTTTAACAATTTAAAATAATATTATACAACTAAAATATATTATATTATTATAATAATGATAATCTGTTAATAGAATACCATTAAAATATAAGTATGAACCTATATAGTATATATTATTATCACATATATCATTTAGTGTATAAAATTT
Organism: Pontederia paniculata; assembly: GCA_001647135.1. Lineage (NCBI taxonomy): Eukaryota > Viridiplantae > Streptophyta > Magnoliopsida > Commelinales > Pontederiaceae > Pontederia > Pontederia paniculata. The sequence goes on from LTAE01006310.1 coordinate 9,301, forward strand.
GGGAGTCAAATTAAAAAAATAAAATAAGTCGTGCCAATTTCTCTTGGATTGGCAGGCACAACTCGTCACAGGCATCAGTATGCACCGTCTTGGGCTGACACGGGCTCGGCACTGAATGTTCATCCACTTTGGATTTACCCGTGTACTATGGAAATATGAAGAAATTAAACATGTACATTGCAAACACCAACAAATTTGAGTTCTTGTAGTGATCACTTTTGGAATTGCTAATAGATATATGCTCTTGTTCCTTTGAACCTATTTGGCTGTATTTAGTTTTAGAATAATTTGAAGAATAAGAGTTTATCATCTAAATTATATCCAAACATTCAAGTTGTATTTTAAAATAAAAAAATGATAGTTTTGTCACTAAAAAAGTTATACGAGTATAACATTGACAAAATTAATACTGCTATCTATCAAATATTAATTTATACTATCATTTTTAATATTCTTACCTTATTGTTCTTATATTCAATCAAATATAATAAAAAATAAAAATAAGATATAACTATATCACCAATATAACTATATTTGAACCAAACACTGCCCACAAAGGAATATGAAATAATGTCCATAAGTAGCAGAATTCGGAGGGAAACCATCGAATAACAAAACCAACCAAAAGAAGGAGGTATTCTTCCATTAGATAGCGTTTGGATAGAGAATCGGGGGTTCTTCGGGTTATTTGATGTGATAGATTAATCGTAGTGGTATTTGGATGAACTAAAATATAATGATTATAGATAGGTTCTAGGGGTGTTTGGATAAAAAGTGAGAACTGAAAATATAAAATATATTTTTTTTAAAAAACTTATTTAAATTTAAAAAATATATTAAGTACTATAAAATTAATATCATAAAATAATATTTTCATAAAAAAATATATTTTATAAAATATACTGGTTAAAATTATTAAAAAATAATATAAAATTAAACTCACAACATATTATTTTAAAAAAATATTTTATCTAAAAAATTATTATTTATACAAATAAAATAATTTATATTATAAATTAAACATAAAGTAATGTAAAAGTTTTCATAAAATTAATTACAACTTATTATTTTAATCAGATTTTTAATTAAAATTAAAAGTTGAGAAAAGAAAACGTCACACGTTTTGAAAAAAGAAAGTTGAAAAAAAATAGGCTGCAATAGCAGCGAAGCACTGCTGTTGCAACGCCGAAACCGAGCGGTTCCTGCTTTTGGGTTCAATATCCGATTCCCCAAATTGTCACATCTTTTGAAGAATTGGATAGAAATCAGAGTCGATTCTGCCTCCAATTCCGAATGCCAAACGCAGCGTTAAGCATCTTAAAATTGGAAAAATGAACTAATCTGCTAATGACCTGCTCATCGGAGTACATATGAAGTTCCTTTGCAATCTCATCACCTCACTGTGAGCATGTGTCCATGGCTGATGGTTTCCTCGAGGAGATTGGTAAAGCACCCACTATTCCAGTGATAATCACACACTTATATAATATTTTTGAAAACCAATCAATTCCGATTGACTTATATATATTTTTAATTTAATGTGAATCAATTTGATCTAAATAAAAATATTATATTATATTAAAAATTAAAAATATATTAAAATTTTGGGAAAAATGTTTATACAGCTCAACCAAAAGCTGTAAATTAGAGTGAATGATATTAACTCTTGATTTAATTAGGTAAGTAATATTAACCATTGATTTGATCAACTATTAAATGAGATATTTTTTATAACCTAATATGGAAAGAAGAAAAAATTTAACAGCAACCATCCGATCTAAATTGGAAGGTCCACAACATGAGCTGTAATTTACAGCATAAAATTTATACTTTGTATTTTTGAAAAATATTATAAACGTTTATAAATTATATGATTTTTTAAAGGTATAACTAATAATACATATAAAAAAATCAATCGAGTAACTCAATGATCCATCCGAATCTAATATAATATAAAGAAGATTAGATTCAATGATTAATTTGATAATAATTCGATCGGATTAAAATTAATTAAGTTTGGTCGAATTTAAAATTCATTAAAGTGAAATCCGACATATAAATACTCTTAATTTGAACAACCGCAAAACTACAATTAGAAGATCTACATTCCTTTTTTTTCTGCTAGACCCATTTTGTGTTCAATTTGGTAAGTCTTTCAAGATAGCGAATAATTTCATATCTCTGTGACCAAGAGTGCCTTGTACCATGCAGACTGGATTGACATTGGTCTAAAGTTGAAGAACCTCATTTCTCATTTTCCAAATGTCCCATAGGTAGAAAGAGAGAAAAAAAAAGTGTAGCCAGTCCATATAAAAAGATAAAATCTAAAAACGGTTGTAAAATAGTCCTTAACTAGTAGCTAATGAAGTAATTGAAAAATAAATGTCCAGTGGATTCAGTAGCCAGTCCATATAAATTGCGTGATGGGTAAGTGAAGGATAAAATCTTAATATATTTAAGTTAAAATAGATGATCGACTATTTAAGGTAGTTTTGTACGAGGTAATCTAAATAGATAATTGATTATTTAAGTTAAAATTTTCAAGGCCCACTATATTATCATATTTGACTGCAATAAATTATTGATGATCTTTTATTCTCTAATAATACATTATCATTTTACTAGTGATAAAGATATCATTCATGATAGATGTCTTTTTAAATTATCAATAAAATGACATGTATTTTAACAAAATTATCCTTTCAATCAAATTTTTAAAATATTCATATTTTATTACGAAATAATATTATTCAATATTATCTTCTTAAATTCTTAAAATTATTTTACGAATAATTAATAATATAAACTCATATTTTGTCTAAACTCACTTTTTTCATTTTGTTTATATAAAATAATACATTAATAAAATTCAATAATTTTGAAGGATATTTTAATATTTTTTTATTTAATAAGTTAAATTATAACTTATGTTATTAATATATAATGTTATCAATGATTTATAAAATGATAATATATTTTAGTGATGATCTAAATTATTAATTTATAAAATTGAGAAAGCGCTAAAAGATCCGTTACATCCTCTTAGTAATCTAAAATTCAAAATGCAGATTTGTGCCAAGAGTGATGGCAACATTGGCCCAGTTGTAGATTAGCAACATTAGGAATTAGATGGTTGTCACAATAGATCAAACTACACATGGGAAGGCAAAAATGACAAGCTACTTCATCTCGACCAAAAAATTAACTTATAATAACATAGTTATCTTGATCTGTTTCAAAACATGACAATAAGAAATACTCAGAGCAATCAAGTAAAAAGAAAGTCTTAAATTCAGCTGGAAATCATTCAAAGAATTTGTTATGCATGGCATGAAGGTTGTGTGCATCAGTAGGTGATTTGGATAAGGTGTGGTCTATGACAGTAGCATTTGATCCTTCCCCTGCTCCATAATAAAGTCATGAAACAAAGATGAGCCTCCCAACTTACTACCCAATAACCATATCAATGGTATGTAAACTAAGATGAGTTGGCCCAGTACTGATGTTGATTAATGTCACTACTAGGCATGTCTTCTGTACTAACACTCTGGTGGACCTGTTTCTAGTCAATCACTCTTAATACCTAGTGCAAGAGTAAGATCTCCATGTCAGTCAATAAAGGGCGAGCCAAATCTAGAAACATAACACAACATAGTATTGATAATGCCTTGAATCTTAACCCAGTGATCAACCCTACATGCTCCCCCAGTAAATCACAGTCGTTCGAATATTGGGGTGGCGAAGCCGTCCGTCCCATATGGAGGTCTCGCTGCCCGGTCAGCGAGCCTGAGGGGGTCTAGGGGGGATCCAAGGGGATCCCCCCTGCAGGGGCTCGGGGGGGG
>LTAE01006310.1:14985-25727 GCA_001647135.1 Pontederia paniculata
CATTTTGAATTCACTAAGAGTGCTAGAACAAGAGCCTTAGTTCCCCTTGTGAGAAGGGTCCAAGAGAGCTTGAGATATTACATGTATCCTTGTCCTCAGTACAAAGAAAGGAGAGTTGTAAGGAAGCCTTCGCCCTTTGAAGAAGGAGATAGTGAACTCCGAAGATATCGTGGGAGAAGATCGGAGCGGGGACGTAGGCCAAAGAGTTCGGCCGAACCTCGATAACAAACCCTGCGTTTGTTCTTCTTTTCACTCTTCTCTCTATTTGTGTTTATATTTGTATATGTATGCTTCCGCTACGCATAACAGATCTAGATTAAGCTAAGAAGAACAAAAGAATTTAATATACCAATTCACCCCCCCCTCTCTTGGTGCCATTCCAGATCCTACATGGTACCCAAATTACTTCGGGTCCAGAGGTGTTAGTGCTGAAAGTTTCCTTAGGAACCCAGATTTGTCTAACATTGGAGTGAAAACTCCTTTTAGCTTCACATTCATAGGCGTAATGCCCTAACCGATTATAACAAAAATATATAACATTCCTTGCATACATTCTCTTACAGCTATGATGATCACAAGCTTTTCTATTATACATTTTCATAAATTGTGTATTCATGTTAGTGTGAAAAACTTTTGGTTTAACATAATTGTTATTTATGTTTACAGGAGTGATATATGAATAGGAATGTACATAACCATTTTTAACAGTTTGCATGTGAGCAGGTCTAGTGTTTCTATGATACATGAAAGCATAATTCTTTTGCTTTGGCTTAATTACAAAATTTCTATATCTACCATCTGCATTCCCTTTTGATGATAACCTAGTATTTTTGTCAACAATAACAAGTTCAGTAATCATAGCAGTTTTAACTTCATTGGAGCAAGTAGAGATGCTAGGCAAGTTTGGATCAAAAGTGTGTGAGGCTTTTATGAAAATGGTTCCTTGAGACACATTACCATTACATGAATCAAAACCTATTCCTTTCTTATTTAGGGGACTTTTATGTTGAGATACCATAACATCTAACGTTTTTCCACCGTATGAGAAGGTTTCAAATTGGTTTTTAACATCTAGCAATTCTGACTTCAATGAACTAATAATATCCACATGTTCTTTTAAATTGTCATTATTTGTTACTACTTTAGCATTTAAGTCCAATATTTGTTTTTCAAGACAATCATTGTTTTCTTTCGGTCTATTGTAGGATCTAGATGGCACCAAGAGGGTGGGGGTGAATTCTTGTATTAAAATTTTTGACTATTTCATGGTTAGTTATGTTAGCGGAAGCATACGAATGCAAATATAAACAAGAAGAAAGAATAATGGAACAAACAGTGGTTTGTTGACGAGGTTTGGCCGAACTCCTAGCCTATGTCCCCGCTCCGATCTTCTCGAACTCGAGACCTCCGGAGATCACTAAACTCCTTGTTCAAAGGGTGAAGGCTCCCTTACAACTTCTCCTTTCTTTCTCAGAGGACAAGGAGACAACCTCTTATAAGTTCACTCTTGAACTCTTCACCGCACTTCATCTTCGGTCGACCGACTTGACTTTCGCCACCTTCAACTCTTCTCTGGTCGCCCGTTAATTGAACACCAATCCTTTGGACGTCCACTCCTTGAGTTGAAGACCTCTGTCAAGATCCTTCGGTCGCCCGCACTTCACCTTCGATCGATCGACTTGACTTGTGCCAACACCTTTGACACCTCAGTGGTCGTCCGCTGATTCTTCTTGAATCCTTCAGACATCCACTTCTCTTCCTTTGTGGGTACTTCGGGCATCCATTCATTGTTCACTAACATCCTCGAACGTCCGCTCCCTCTTCACTCAGTACTTTGGTCGTCCGCTCACTTCCCAGTGAGATCCTCGGACGTCTGCCAAACCTTCTTCTGACATTCTTCGGACACCCGCTCATTTCCACCAAGATCCTCGGACGTCCTCTCTTCCATCTGAAGTTCTTCGGACGTCCTCAGACAACTCATCAGATTCGTTGGACGTCCACTATTTCTTCTATCAGATGGTCTGGTCAACCACTGCTTTGTCTCTTCCGCTCTCGGATGACCTCTGTCTCCTCATCAGTCCTCCGCTCAACCTACGGTCGTCCAATCTTCAGTTCACCTAAGACCTGACGAAACTTCTGGACGTCCACTTGTCTTGTCACCAAGACCCCGGACGACATTTGTCTTCGTTTGAAATCCATCGGTCGTCCACACTTCAACTTCGGTCGACCGATCTTCCTTTTATCATTCCTTTGATCGTTCGCTGCTTCATCTTATAAGCCTTCGGACGTCCACTTCAAATATCGACAATCTTCTGATCGTCCACTGTCTTCACTCTAAAACCCTTGGACGTCCATTGTCTTCTTCCTTCAGCTCTACGGTCGTCCGCTCTTTATCTTCGGGCGACCCTTCCTTCTTTAGCCATATCATCACTTTGGCTAATTCTCATCATTGGGCGTCCACTTCTCCTTGGACCTCCCGTTCTTCAACCTTTGTACTGTTGATGTAGAACCATTGGTCGCCCACTATTCTTCACCGAGCAACCTCTCCTGTTCAACCTTATCTTCGATCGTCCACACACCATCTTTCGACCACTCAGTACTTTACTTCATTTCTTTACTCTTTGTTCTTCACATCGGTCGACCACTTCACATCCTTTGGACGACCGCTGCACACATAGGATTTTTCCTTTGTCTTCTTTGTGCATAGGTCGTCCGTTCTTGAACCTCGGTCGACCTATCATTCTCTGAACATGAAAATCATGTCTTTCAAAAATCAATTCAACAAGCTCATTAGTCCAGGCTAAGTTCCCTCACAAATTTGAGATCACCAAAAAAATCTCGGGATCCTAGATTCAACATCTATTATTTTCTTGAGTGATATGTTCATTTTTTCTTTTTCAAGATAGAATATTTTCTAATCATGAGGTTGAACTCTTTATGCATATCGAACATGATATCTTCTTCATTATCACTATTACTATTGTTTGAGTGGGCAGAGGATACCTCATCATTTGCCATTAAGCACAGTAGTGCCTCTTCTTCTTTTTCTGAAGTTGTCCCTTCAGCCTCACTGCCCTCATCACTTGAGTCATCCCAAGTGACCTTGAGTGCCTTCTTCTTATAATTTGTGAAACCTTTCTCCTTGCTCTTCTTGTTCATGGTTGGGCATTCACTTTTATGGTGTTCAGGCTTATTGCACTCATAACACTTAATCTTTGATTTGTCGGCTGGTCCCTTATTCTTTGAGTAGCTCTTCTTCTTGGAGAGCCTCATGAACTTGGTGAGTCTCTTAGCATACAGAGCCAGCTTTTCTTCATTAAAGTCTACATCACTGTTCTCAGATTCTTCATACTCATTTTCACTTTCAATCTTCTTAGACTTCAGGGCTAAGGCGTTCTTTCTTGAGCTCGCCTCCTCTCTTTCTTCTTCAAGTGACATCTCATAGGTCAAGAGAGATCCTATGAGATCATCGAAGTCGATCTTGTTCAGATCTTGTTGTCCCTCAACCACAGTCCTTTTCATGTGTCATTTCGGTGTCAAGGACCTGAGGAACTTTTTTACTTTTTGATTGTTAGACTTTGGGTCGCCCAATGCCCTACCCCATTCACAATATCATTAAAATAAATAAGCATGTTACTTACAGTTTCATCATGTTTCATTCTAAAATAATCATATTGATGATTTAGAGTATTCAATTTTGATTCTTTTACTTTTTCAGTTCCTTCATGTGTTATAACAAGTTTCTTCCAGATTTCATTTGCACTAGTACACAAAGATATTCTATTGAATTTTGTTTGATCTAATGCACAATAGAAAACATTTTTAGCTTTCCAATATAATTTAATCAAGTTCTTTGTGGTGGAATCTAATTCATTATCAGAGAGGGGAACATGTACATTGTTTACTAGTCTAGTGGGCAAATTAAAACCATTTTCAATGACATCCCAAATGTCACTGTCCATGGAGCATACATATGCCTACAATCTAATCTTTCAATAGGAGAAATTAGATGCATTGAAAAGGGGTGGTCTAGAAGTAGACTATCCCTCGCCTAAGGTAAAACTATTTGATGCCATTTTTTATTGTTAATTCCTTATGAGATTTGTATGTAGTTACAAATTTCTGAGCAACCTTGCTCTGATACCAATTGTCGGATCTACATGGCACCAAGAGGGGGATGAATTGGTGTATTAAAATCTTCGACAATTTTAAAGTAGTTATCTTAGCGGAAGCATATAAATGCAAATTTAAAGAAGAAGAAGAAGAGAACAATCAAACAAACAGCGGTTTGTTGACGAGGTTCAGCCGAACTCTTGGCCTACGTCCCCGCTCCGGTCTTCTCGAACTCGAGACCTCCGGAGATCACTAAACTCCTTCTTCAAGGGCGAAGGCTCCCTTACAACTTCTTCTTCTCATTTTTTTCTCTCGAGGACAAGGAGACAACCTCTTACAACTGTTCAATCTGAACACACACTTCCTTCTATTCTGGATTCACAACTCGAATGCTCAGAAGGAGGAAATAAGGCTTTTCACTCAAGCTCTCAGATTTCTAATTTGTCACAGTTACTTCCCAAGACTCATGGGATTACAATATATACTCTGCACTCAACGACCTAATCTCTATCTCAGAAAACTAGCCGTTAATGCAAGTGCAGTACTCTTCACCTTCTCCTCAATCGTCTGCTTCCTCTGCTTCGATCGACCGCCTCTCTGGTGAAGTCTTCGTTTGAATTGTCATCTGGTTCTCCGGTCGTCCACCGTTCACCTTCAGACATCCACAGTTCAGACCCTTGAGCCTCCTTAGTCAATCTCCTTCGGTCATCCGCCAAACTTCGGTCGTCCGATCTTGGCTTGTTCTCATTTCTCCAACTGTACTCTGGTCGTCCGTTGATTTGACACCAATCCCTCAGACGTCCTCTTCTTCAGTTGAAGTCAGCTGTCAAGCTCCTTCGGTCGTTCGCTCTTCATCTTCGATTAACCGACTTGACTTGTACTATCTTCTTCAACTCTTCTCTGGTCATCCGCTGAATGCACACCAATCTTCTCGGACGTCCGCAATTCAGTTGAAGTTCTCTGTCAAGCTACTTCGGTATTCATCTTCGGTCGCCCGACTTGACTTGGTACTATCTTCTTCAATTCTTCTCTGGTCGATCCTACTGAACTCGGTTTGTGTCCTTGGGGACACGCTCTGTGTTCAGCCCCTTTTTCTTCCTGGGAGCAGTTCATTATTAATAATAATTTATACTTACAATTAAAACAAAACCATCACCTTTGTTCATAAAAAACTCCTAATCTATCACATTCATTTGAAAATCTCGAAGGTTGATCCTCCTAACTATATACTTGGATTAGTTAACCCTTCTTCTTCCTCGGTTTGCATTCTCGATCCTCTTTCCTCCCTCATGTGTCTTCTTATTTTTTTAGTCCTCCGAGAGAGAGAAAGAGAGAGAGAGAGACCTGTTGGCTTGGCTTGGGAGGGGAATAATGAGGCTCTCCCCTCTCTTTGAGTCTATATATAAGGAGCTCTAAAGCTTCTCCAACTCTTAGTAAAATTCAAACTCTAATATTTAATTTAATATCATAAATTAACTTGATTAAAACATTACTATTTATTTATAGAAATAAGTTTGGATATGATTAGGAATATTAAAATATTAGGATAACAATTTAATTTTGACTTGTACATATTAATTTCATAATCCTAATTATATATCATCTTATCTTATCATATTTTTTTATTATTTTATTTGTAATTACTTGAAATTGTTGGGTGTTACACTCCCTCTATGTTTACCTTCTTTAACTTCAAAAATGCTTGTCATAATCATTTTTAGAGTAGACCGAATGATTAGAGAGGTAATTGTCATTACTTACAAGGTATATGTTAATCAATCAATATTACATAATCCCACCTATCTAAAAGATTCACATAGTAAAAAGTACTTTAGCATCATTTCCTTTTATTTGGTGTGAAGAAGGATGACTTCTAAGTTGAGTAAGTATTAAGAAAGTACCATTGCAAGTTAATTGAAATAACAAATACCTTAGAATGATGTACAATATTTTTTTGGGTTATTTCCATNGGTGTGAAGAAGGATGACTTCTAAGTTGAGTAAGTATTAAGAAAGTACCATTGCAAGTTAATTGAAATAACAAATACCTTAGAATGATGTACAATATTTTTTTGGGTTATTTCCATAAACCTCTCTCGAGCTATCGCAGAAATCTAGATCTAACCCTAATATATAAAATCGGTACAAACTAGGATGGAACTTTTCTTGATTAGACAATTTAGTCCAATCACCTGGTATTGAATTTATTCAAGTTATTTTAATTTATTAAATTACTATTTTACCCGTCTAATTAAAAAAATTATCTTATCTCTCTCCTTGTTTCTCCGTTGTCTCTTTCACTCTCCTCACTCACGCTTCTCTTCTCTCTCCCGCTTTCACCTCTCTCCCCCTCATGTCTCGCTTGCGCGCGCAGGCGAGCATGGGAGCTTGCCTGTGTGTGCTGGCGAGTATGGGGCCTCTCCTGCGTCCGTGTAACGGGGCATTTTTGCGGACACGGCCACGTGCATCATCTAGAAGAGCGGGGTGTCTAGACAAGCCTGAATGAGCGGGTCTTGAGTATGTGAGCAGCGAAAGTCTTGGGACACGACGAGGCCGCGGAGTGGAGTTGTGCTTGATGTCTTGCCCGGGGCGTCATGACGAGCACATGGCAGCAATTGTGCGGCAACGCTTGAGTGGCGCTTGGCAGGCACTCGAGCGATGCTTCTTCGATAGGGCGAAGAGCTTGTATGTCGACGTCTAAGCGGACACTTGTCGTGTGCGGCAACCCTTAGGCGACGTCAAGAGGAACGCTGGAGCAGCAGCTGTAGGATCTAGATGGTACCAAGAGGGGGGGGGTGAATTGGTGTATTAAAATCTTCGACAATTTTAAAGTTGTTATCTTAGCGGAAGCATATAAATGCAAATGTAAAGAAGAAGAAGAAGAGAACAGTCAAACAAATAGCGGTTTGTTGACGAGGTTCGGCCAAACTCTTGGCCTACGTCCCCGCTCCGGTCTTCTCGAACTCGAGACCTCCGGAGATCACTAAACTCCTTCTTCAAGGGCGAAGGCTTCCTTACAATTTCTTCTTCTCCTTTCTTTCTCTCGAGGACAAGGAGACAACCTCTAACAACTGTTCAATCTGAACACACACTTGTTTCTATTTTGGATTCACAAGTCGAATGCTCAGAAGGAGGAACTAAGGCTTTTCACTCTAGCTCTCAGATTTTTAATTTGCCAAAGTTACTTCCCAAGACTCTTGGGATTACAATATATACTTTGCACTCAACAACCTAATCTCTTAGAAAACTAGCCGTTAATGCAAGTACAATACTCTTCACCTACCCCTCAGTCGTTCGCTTCCTCTACTTCAATTAACCGCTGCTCTGGTGAAGTCTTCAATTTAACCTGGTGTTCCGGTCGTCCACCGTTCACCTTCGGACGTCCGCAGTTCAGAGCCTTGAGCCTTCATTCCTTAGTCAAGCTCCTTTGGTCGTTCGCCAAACCTTCGGTCGTCCGATCTTGACTTGTACTCATTTCTCCAACTGTACTCTGGTCATTCGCTGATTGCACACCAATCAATCGGACGTCCTCTTCTTCAGTTGAAATCATCTGTCGACTTGACTTGTACTATCTTCTTCAACTCTTCTCTGGTCGTCCGCTGATTACACACCAATATTCTCGGACGTCCGCCATTCAATTCTCTATCAAGCTACTTCGCTCTTCATCTTCGATCGCCCGACTTGACTTGGTACTATCTTCTTCAACTCTTCTCTAGTCGTCCGCTGATTACACAACAATCTTCTCGGACGTCCGCCATTCAGTTGAAGTTCTCTGTCAAGCTACTTCGGTCATCTGCTCTTCATCTTCGATCGTCTGACTTAACTTAGTACTATTCTCTTCACTTCTCTGGTCGTCCGTTGATTCTCCCTGAATCCATAGGACGTCCTTTTATTCTTCTCTGAGTACTTCGGACGTCCGCTCATTCTTCACTGAGATCCTCGGACGTCCACTGTTCCTTTACTCAGTACTTCGAACGTCCGCTCATTTTTCACTGAGATCCTCGGACGATCGAATCATTCTCCTCATATTACTCTGACATTCTTCGGACATCCTCTGACAGTCTTTAGATACTTTGGATGTCCTTTCCTTCTTCTATCAGATAGATTGGTCGACCGTTGCTTTATCGGTCGTCCGCTTATCCTTTGGACGCTCGTTCATCCTTTAGCCTCAGACCATACACCCTTCCAGTCACCCACTTGTCTTCATACCAAGACTCTCGGATGACCTTTGTCTTCGTCTGAAGTCTATCGGTCGTCCGCTCTACACCTTCGGTCGATCGATCTTCCTTCTATCATTGCTTTGGTCGTCCGCTGCTTCAACTCATGAGCCTATGGACGCCCTCTTCTCACATTGACAATCTTCCGGTCGTCCAATGTCTTCACTCTAAAACCCTTGGATGACCATTGTCTTCATCTTCGGACGATCGTTCCTTCCTTATCCATATCATCATTAGCTAATTCTTCATCACAGGGCGTCCACTTTTCCTTGGAGCGCCCGCTCTCCAACCTCTGCACTGTTGACATAGAACTTTCGGTCGCCCACTGTTCTTCATTGGACGACCTCTCCTATTCTACATTGTCTTCGGTCATCCACAAAACAGCTTTGGTTGACCGCTCAGTACTTGGCTTCATTTCTCCACTCTTCGTTCTTCATATAGGTCGACCACTTCACATCTCTTGGACGACCACTGCACACTTAGGATTTTCCCTTTATGTCTTCTCTGCGCATAGGTCGTCCGTTTTTCAACCTTGGTCGACCTATCTCTTACTGAAACATAAAAATCATGTCTTTCAAAGATCAATTCAACAGATTCATTAGGACAAACTAAGTTCCCTTACAAATTTGTGATCATCAAAATAATCTCGGGATCCTAGATTCAACAGCAGCATTCCGAAGGGACACATGTGCATTGAAGGGCAACTGAGAGTCCTGGCTCCAAGATGGAGGCCCCACCTATGCGGAGGGCATCTTGGAGCTTCTGGTCACAATGTGGGGCGTCGGTCCCGCTATTGAGGCATGCACACCAGGAAACATTAACGTTTGTTGGGAAATGAGAGCTTTTCATTAAACAAGGCAAAATGTTACATCCGAGGTTGGGGATAGCATGTTTATCTCCAATATAGAGCAGGCCCAGGGGGTAGAGTGGCATGGAGGACTAGCTAGGGGTGCAAAACTACTTAGGCATTCTTGTTGCTAGTCACAAGTTGTCTATCCTATGCAACATTGATGAAATCCCAAAAAACGAGGCTAAAATACATGGAAATCCTAAGAAAGAAAAAAGGATAACTTGGGAGCATTCATTTGATGTCCCTTGACAAAAGCGGGCATGGCCCATGAAAACAGCGAAGCGCGATCGGCGCATAGAGCTTTTGCATCGACGCATGACTTGGGCGTGCAGCGATGCTGCAAGGTGCATTATGTTGATGTTTGAGCGAGCCACAAAAATGGGCCCTGAAAGCGGCAGCGTTGTCTGGGGGAGTTGTCTCCTTTGTGAGGCAGCTTCACTTGGACATATTCACCCACATGGAACTTGTTGCTCAATGCATTGTGATGCATGCATTTTATAATATATTTTAGGGCCTACATTAAGCATGATTTTGAGTCATTTTGGCATCGCATGCATCTATTTTAGCATTTATTTGTTCAAATTATTTTGAATCATGATTCTACTCTTGTTGGTGATTATTTTGCAGGAAATCAACTGAAAAGCCTAAGTTCTAGAATCAACTCGCAAATGCGCGCATTTAACGGGAGGAAATCAATTTCCAGTGCTCATCACGGGCCGTGACACGTCATCACGGGCCGTGACACATCATCACGGGCCGTGATGAAGCTATAAAAGGAGCAATTAAGCCGTCACGAATCATTACACACCATCACGGCAACTCCAGAAGCTAATTCAACTTCGACACAATCCATTACGGGCCGTTATACACTATTACGGGCCTTAATATAGAAGATCACGACCATAACTTCAACGTTACGACCCTTGCCGAAGCTCCCAACTCAAAAATCCATACTGTTACGGGTCGTTACAAGGTGTTACGAGCCATTACATTAATAGTCACGAGGCGTTAGGCGATATCACGATGTATGCCGAAGCTACAACGAGATGTACGGGCCGTGATGTTCCATCACGGGCCGTAAGTATGAAAATTGCCTCGGGAGAAACCGGCTTGTGCATGATTTATGGGCCGTTACAATGCGTTAGAGGTCGTGAGGATGCAGACCAGAGGAAGAATTGATCCATTACGAGTCGTTATATTTTTTAACGGGCCGTAATAAAATGTCGCAGATTGATATATTCGCGGATTTGATAGGTTTAGACGGTTGTGAAGATTTCTATTCGATCCAGGACTCTAGAGATTTGATTGGCAGATGTTTCTGAAGATTTAGAAGAGGTTTTAAAGGGATTCTATCACAGCCATTGATCGAGATCGAGAGATTACTGCAGATTACTATGAAACCCTAATCTAGAGGGGGTCTAGAAAGGAGGCTGAACAAAGATATTATATCATACACATACAGATTATTATTCAACAGAGGAGAGACGAATTTGAAGAGAAGAAGCCAGAGAGATCTACCCGAAGCCTTGAGCAAATTTCAGATCTTTTGGAGGCGAAAGAAGA
>LTAE01006311.1:2896-25722 GCA_001647135.1 Pontederia paniculata
ACTTGACTTGTGCCATATCCTCTGACACATCTATGGTCGTCCGTTGATTCTACATGAATCCTTCGGGCATCCACTTCTCTTTCTTGTGGGTACTTCGGGCGTCCGCTCATTCTACAATGAGATCCTCGGACGTCTGCTCCCTCTTTCGTTAGTGCTTTGGCCGTCCGCTCACTTCCCAATGAGATCCTCGGACTTCTGCCAAATATTCCTTTGACAAGCTTCGGACGCCCGCTCATTTCCACTGAGATCCTCGGACGTCCTTTTCTCCTTCTGACATTCTTCGGACGTCCTCTAACAAACCATCAGATTCCTTGGACGTCCACTCTTCTCTTGTCAGATAATCTGGTCGATCGCTGCTTTGTCTATTCAGCCTTCGGACGACCTATATCTCTTCATTGGTCGTCCGCTCATCCCGCGGTCGTCTGATCTTCAGCTCTCCTCAGATTTGATAAACTTCTGGACGTCTGCTTGTCTTCTCGCCAAGTACTCCGGACGACCTTTATCTTCATCTGAAATCTATCGGTCGTCCGCACTCCACCTCGGTCGACCGATCTACATCCTGTCATCAGCTTTGGTCATGCGTTGCTACTACACATGAGCCTTCGGACGTCCTCTCAAGCCTTGGCAATCTCCCGGTCGTCCACTGTCTTTACTCTGAAACCTTTGGACGTTCATTGCCTTCATCCTTAATTCTTCGGTCGTCCTCTCTTCATCATCGGACGACCTCTTCTTCTCTTAGCCAAAACATCTCTTCGGTTGTCTCTTCACCGGGCGTCCACTTCTCCTTGGACCGCCCGTTCTCCATCCTCTTTACTGTAGGTGTGAAACCATCGGTCGCCCAATGTTCTTCATCGAGCGACCTCTCCTGTTCAGCCTTTGTCTTCGGTCGTCCTCTCAATATCTTTGGTCGACCATTCTATCTTTGACTTCATCTCTCTGATCTTTGCCTTCACATTGATCGACCACTTCATATGCTTTGGACGATCACTGCACACATAGGATTCTTCTTATATGTCTTCTATGTGCATAGGTCGTCCGTTCTTTAACTTCGGTCGACCTATCATGCTCTGAACATCGAAATCCTATCTTTCAAAAATCAGTTCAACAAGCTCATTGGTCCAAACTAAGTTCTCTCACAAATTTGTGATCACCAAAACAATCTCGGGATCCTAGATTCAACAAAATTAAGTTAATGCAAGTGGGAGTTTATTGGCAAATAAGTATGCCCTAACTCTAACCACCATGATTGATGGTCAATCAGATAGTCAAAAGTTGATTAGAGATACGATTTGATCATGATCGTCAAAAAGTAGAAAGAGGTTGTTGAGTTAGTTACAATCACATCTCTATATATATTAGGTCTTAGGAGATCCAAACTTAAGGATTTCTCTTATGAGTTTTGTCTTATTCCTCATAGAAGTTTTCCCTTCTTGCAGGATCTTGGTATGGATACCGTTAGAAGAATCACATCTATGGTTCTTGGATGTTGATCAAGATGGTGAATGATCCGATAAACCTTTTTGGGGTACGAACTTCTCAGGTATAATATAAAATATTCTATGTGAAATTAGTTCTATAGATCCTTAAGCGCATGATTATGATAAGAAATGAGTTATCTTATGTTCATTCGAGATTTAATTTCTTTCACGAGCATGGATTACTTGGCGGTCGAGTGGAGCAATGGCATGGACTACTTGGTGGTGGAGAGGAGTGATGCACAATTCAATGTTGATGTTGGTCACCTAGGTCGACTAGACTCTGAACATGCTTTTCGCATTACCAACCATGTCACATTCCATTCGATCAACGTACACAATATCCCATCGAGAGCTTTTATATCCTTTGAGAGAGTATGATAGTGAATTTTAGTGTGAAGTGGTTGGATCTTGCAAAATCCTTCACTACAAGAAAACAATGTTTTGGAGGCAAAAATTTGCGATGGTAAAATATCCCTCTCCATTGAAATATTATATCATCGCAAATTTAAGTTGTGATGGATAAAAGTCCCTCGCATATTGCAAGTGAAATCATAGTTGACACAAATCCGCCGCAATTTGTGCATATATATATGTATTGGAAATTGTGATAGTTATTAGAACTGCCGCAACTTATGGCGGTTTAATAACCGTTGCATACTTCAACGGATACTCAACACCACTGCAAATTGCGGCAGCTATAAAATACTGTAGTAAACTGCGTCACGGGTGTGCCGGAGATCACGGATGTACCATTACTTTCTGTGAATGATTACCACAAAAAGGCCCTTTATATACCATTCCCTTTCTTCCTTCCATCTCATGAAGTATCTCTGGCATTGTTGTCAGAACTGGACCGGACCGACCAGTTCGACCGTCGATCGGGGCCTAGTCCGGTCTTGGTTTGATGAAAAAATCGGGTAAGGAGTTGGACCAGTCAAAACCGGTCAAGAACCGGAAAAATAAGGGTCGAACCGCTTGAATCGGCCATTTTCAATGAACCGGCCGGTTCAAGCAAAANCGGGGCCTAGTCCGGTCTTGGTTTGATGAAAAAATCGGGTAAGGAGTTGGACCAGTCAAAACCGGTCAAGAACCGGAAAAATAAGGGTCGAACCGCTTGAATCGGCCATTTTCAATGAACCGGCCGGTTCAAGCAAAAAAAAAAGAAAAAAAATTGGGTTGAAAGAGGGAGTGGACTTTGGAGATAAATGGGCCATGAAAAAAAAACTACAGCCTTTTAAATCAATTTTTATTTCTTTTTCTTTTTCTTTTTAATTATAAAAGAATTCTTTACTTGATATTTATGTTTTAATAAATAATTATTCAAGATATATTTTTAATTAATAATTTTTATATCAAATAAAATATTAATTGATCATAACTTTTGAAAATAAATTTATTTTTCATATTTAATCATTTATTTGTGACTCTTTTATTTGAATAATAAATTATATTTTAATTTAATATTTTTTAATAGTTTCCGGTTCGACCATCCGGTTTAATCAGTTCAACCGATTAAACCTAACTCGGAGGCTCCTCCGGGTCGACGTCGGGTTCGGTTCTGACAATGGACCGCGAAATTCTTCTCCTTAGGCTGTGAATCTCCTGGGAACTCCTCCAACAATTTCCTTCTCTTCCTTCCTCGATTCCTCCCATTCCCCTCCTCCATCCTGCATTGCGTGCAGGGGCAGGATCTGCATTCTAAGACCGACCCATTATGTGTAGCTAAACTGCGAGGTTTCCTACCTGCGGCTCTTGCATTTTTGCTAGAAAAGATGACACTTTTGCACTGCATGAGAAGATGCACCTTTGCACCAACTTAGTGGCAATGTGTTAGCCATGTAGGGATGCATATTTTTGTTGCTAATGTATCGAATAACCCGACAACAAATTAATGATTGTGACATGCATATATTACAGAGGCACGTCAACGAGTTGTTTTTGGAATCACTAAATTGCGTAGCTAATCGCTCTTTCTTTGTAGTGACACTCAAAATGAATAAATGTGTTGGCCTTATTCAGCTTATCAAATAACTTGTTCGTTTCATCTTGAAGACATCATAAATCATTCTGGATCTAATTCCTACATGCATTTGTGGCGCATTAGTCTCCATATATATGATATATGCATCTTTAATGATTAATTGGATTAGGTATGTAATAAATTAAAATGTTGAAGTTGATTAGGTACCAGCAATCAAATTGAACAAAGATAACTTATTAGAGAAAAAAGAAAAGCCAAACACAAGTTTACAGTCCACCAAATCAAATCGCTTAATACATAAAAGTGAACTGCAACTAAATTCCAGCACCGGAATTATGGCAGAATTTTTTTTTCTCTTATATGCAAAGAGAGATAGAGAGAGAGAAAGAGAGAGAGAGATAGAAATAAGAGTTTTGGAAAGCCTCCTCCACCACTTCCTGCTGCTCCTGCTCCTGCTCATTTGTGACAGATCTTGGCCGTGGGCATAGTCACGCACACGGGGGCGTACCGCTTCTTGGCCTCTGACGTCCCGCGCTTGGGATCCTCGGCGGCAAGCTGTCATGGTGAGGGACGCCATGGCCTCGATGCTCGATCGGTCGATCTCTGGCGACGGGGGCAGAAGGAAGCTTTAAGAATTCTGGGTGACGCAGAAGGGAAAAGATGATGGATTGACGTATAAAAGACGCCCCATGGAAATGGCAGGGGAGGCTTCTGCTGCGTCTTATCCCGAGGGCGCCATCCAGCCAATCAGATCTACCCACGTCGGATTTTATCGTTCTGAGAGGGCCACGTGGCGACTTATGTGTGTTGGGATGCCGAAGTGAAAAGATTTTGACCACTGGATTCGGATGAGGGATTTGTTTCGTAGCTCGTAGTGACTCGTACGGCCATTACGCATGCACGCTGACAATTCATGGACTTTCGTCCCCTCCCTACAATTATTTAAACCAAAAAAAATATCCCCCATAAATATTATCCACCTTTTAAGTTAAAGCCGATTACAAATTAAATTGAGAAGTTGGAACATCATTAACTTTTAAAATTATATATCATCAATCATAATTTTGAACACCATCACCTTCGAGAAAAATTTAAAAAAAAAAAAAACGAAACCCAATTTTGTTTTCTTTCTTTCATTAAAAATTTCAAAAGAAAATTAGACAATGTCAGCTTCATCTCAACAACATAATAGTAGCCATGTGATCAACCCAAGAAATAATCTCACTCAAAACGCCACCTGTGTAATAACAATTTACTAGTTTTATCACAATATAGCACAAAATTATGATACATCGTACTTGAATCATGTTTGTCCCTGGAAGGATAATTTTCTGTCAATGCTAAGGGTTTCAGACCATATCTGGAGTATGAAGCAGTCAATTAGAATCTACAATTTACATGTCTATTAATTTAGAAACTAAGAGTAAGTTACATGCAGCAGAAACCATATGATCCGGCATGAAGCACACATTCAAATGTCCAGGATCACCTCTATATCATCCTAACCATCTTCCTAAGAATCCTCCTAACCCCTCACAATGGCATCCTTTGTAATTTCATCAACTTTCGAGGGTAAAATAGTTATGTGAGTATTAGGAGGATGAGTTAGAGGATTTAGATTTCAAAATATTACACTATGAATTATGGCAATTTTCTATGTCAACCCTATGACGATCATCATGGAAACATTCCCTCAAGGTATTCTTCGAAATCTTGATCATCACCACCACCTTCCTTGCTCTGTGATGGTAAGCTCCGACGGCCTAGCCAAGTAAAAAGATAACACTGTTCGGTTACAGGTAGATCAATTCTAAAAATACAAGCAATGAACTCACAAAATAGGAAAGCACAAGTGAGTAATTTTCTCAGACTTATTAATTGCCTAGCTAGTAAAAGATATATAATTCTCGAGTCACATCTCTTTACATCCAAGTACAGTCACCGGGTAGTGATGATAAAGATATATCACAGTATCTTTCACACCTGAGTAACGAAAAGGGACGAGAATGAAATTCATAGTGACTTAGATTAACAGCCTTGACAACAAAGGCGATATGAAGAACTCTGCCTACAGTTCAAACTACCTGAAGACATCCTTAAATAAACATAATCAACCATGACAAATTTTATGACTGGAAAAACGTTATGAAAATTGATTCTAAATGTAGCCAATCTCAGAATACTTGATAATTCAGTTAGCTAACCCAAATGTAACTAAGTTCATATTCAGGTGCTGCCAATTTTTTGTAGTCAAGAAAATCAAATTTGAGATGCTTTACGTAAAAAAATGTGCCAACAATATCACCATAATGCTTTGATTTCCATCAAAAGTTGAAACAGAAAAAAGAATCACACTTCTACAGTATTTACATAAGATTGTATGAATCAGCAAATTAGAAATAATATCAACATATATATCTTTTCATGAGGGAATATCGACATATATTTGAGGCAAGTTGAGAACAAAATATAATGCGACTTAAAAGAAAATGCAAGAACCTTTTTTCCTTCTATCAGTATCTTTGCAATATTCTTCTTCCACATCAGAAATATCCTCATCTTTTCCCCTGCAATTAACATAGCTTAAGAATAAAATATTTACTGTAGCTTCAGAAGATATATAAGCATTTAATGGAGGAGCAAAAATAAAAATCATTGTATGGGTTGGTTTCACTGCACCTCTTTCTTTTACTTTTATCTTCCTCTAAATCTTTTAGCCGCTCTTTCTCCTTTTGCCGTCGATATGCAAGTTTTTCTGCACATCTTTACGGAAGACAAGGCAATCAAAATGAGTTCTATAATAATAACAGGATGTACTAACTTTCAAGATGATTGATTTTGAGTTACTAAATGTCTTGAAAGTGATTGCATCCAGAAAAGAATGAGCTTCAAATTTAATATTATCATGGAGGTTTCTCTCAAAAAAATATCTTGGAGGAATTTCTTTTAGATGCTACAAGAAAATATTGTGAAAGAAGAAAATAGAAGAAATAAAATACTGAAGGGAAACTGAGTGTACAAGTCACATTTTATTGGTAACTGCACAATACAGCAAATTAATATTACATGTGCCAGAAACATCAACAATTTACTCCTTAATTCTATGTATCAATATGCTATAGACGTAGAATCAACAAACAGATCACCAACCAGGAAGAACATATAAGCCAGATAATACCTAGTTAATCAAGGAAAAAGTCACATGATAGGCATGACTCATAAGGAAAAGGCATAATTTTTAAAGGGATAAAGAGGCATAGTTACTGAAATTTTACAAATTAATGTAACATAGAAGTAACGCAGCGGGAATCGTAAGTTGAGGAGATTACAACTTTAAAGAAGTTGATGATTCGAAAGTAACGCCTAAATTGAAAAGATGGTTCACAACACCATCAGATGTTACTCGGAATCCACCGACAAAATAAATCACACTGATTTTTTGAATAAATGAATATTAATTGAATTGATTAACAAATGAAGAGTTGAAGCCTATTTATAGGCTTTACAATCAAATCTTAAACAATCTAAAAAACTAAAAGATAAAAATTAACAACATTTGGTTAAAATTCTATTTTTAACTCAAACTCTATCTTCTATCCTACATAAGTCTTTCTCTCTTCAAAAGAGTTCGCTCGAATTCTGAAAGTCGAGTCTAGAGGATCATACTTCGTCTTGAAATGGTTTCATCTTCCTTAGTTTATTAGGTGAATCAAATGTAGCAAATAAATCATAACAAATCTTGAAACTGAAAGCTCAACTTGAAACCCAACACAAATTTTGATGGCAAATGGAAGATCAATATGCACAAAGTGAACTTGAAGCATTTGAATCAAATCTCTTCTAGTTGCTAATGAACTTGCAATCAGCTTCTTATCAATCTCTTCAACAGATTTATCGATTGCTCGATGAGAGCTATCATTGGTATCAACTTAATCTCAACTTCTTTAACTTAGAACTCTACCTTTGATTCACTTTAAAGTCTTCAAATAGGTGAGAAGGTACTTCATCAGATAAGTATTCATCTTCAGTATCGAAATAGAGCATAGTTTCTTCAATATTATATTGCAGATCACAAACTTGACTAGTAGACAATTGCTCTTCGCGAGATCGCACAAATTTCAAACAAGTCTCAGGCATTAAAATGATTATATTATCTAATCAAAGTTGAACCCTTTCGGTTGATTTCATGATGTCTTCTATATGAACTTGCACCTCTTGTAGAACACTATCTTTTTTGTTGGCACTTTTGTGATTGATTAAAAATCAGATGATGATATGATTGTCGAAAGAAAATATTCTACCAATAGTTTCTCCATCTTCTTCCATGTCGTGAAGAGTTCTTTTGGTAGCAAGCACAGAGTCATTTATTATCTTTCTACCGTGACAATGCTCTGGCAATAAATCTGTTTGGCAACTAGTTTGACTTGTTGATGCTCCAGCACATACCAATAATCAAAGAAGCCATCAACTTTAGAAAACCAAAATGCCCTTTGAAGGAAGGAGGTTCTGTCTTCATCTGAAAATATGGATGTATTGAGGGAGAGGACTGGTACAAAGAGCAAAATCTCCTCAAAGACTCTAATATCACTTGCTGAGGGGGATCGTAAGTGAAGGAGATTACAACTTTCGAACGAATTCAGAAAGATGTTGATGGTTCAAAAGCACCACAAAAAAATTGAAAACTTGATTCATACCACCATTGGGCATTCCTTGAAATCCACCGACAAAATAAATCACATTGATTTAGAATAAAATGATTTTTTTTTTCGGTTGCCACCCCAGTATCCAGGAAGCTATACCACTCCCCCAGCCTGCACGGTGCTAAAGAGCACAATGTCCACAGGCTAGGTTCTGGCCCACTATAGCCCTGACTAATCTGGCTTCGCCCCGCGTCGCGTACCTAGCTATGGCAGGTGGAGCTCCCAGCGGGAATTTTTTGCGTTCACAGGGCTCGAACTTGAGACCTGCTTAAGCGGAGAGGAGTCGCTTACCACTCCACCCCAACCCCCGTTGGTAACATGAATATTAATTGAGCTGATTAACAAACGGAAAGTTGAACCCTATTTATAGGATTTTACAATCAAATCTTAAACAGTCTAAAAAACTAAAAAAAATAAAAACTAACAACATTTGGATAAAATTCTAAACTAAATCAAACTTTGTCATCTATCCTATCTATCTTACATCAAGAAGTCAAGTGGCAAACAATCATAATGAAAAGGATAATTTCCGTGTATAATCAACAATCAAATTTCAGGAATCTCTAACCTCTTGCAAGCTACCAATTTTACAAGAGCTTGTTTGTTTTCCCCCGCTTCAAAATACAGAAAATTCACCTGAAAAGTAGGAAACCCCCAATTATCAATTAATACAAAATAAAAATACCAGGAGGTATCAATTAAATAAAATGAAAGATACGGATTTTTTTCTGCTTTAGTTTCTTCATGATTCCATTTATCAAGTACGGTTGGAGAAAAGCATGTAGTGGAATTTTGTACCTTGAAAGAAGCAATATACAATTAAATCCTTTCAAATAAATGATACAATTAAGATTTCAATTTGAGCTATTTCAACAGTGTTATTTAATTTTGACACATGATTTCCTGCTGTAAAAACAAACATGTTTGGGAGTTTTTTGTTATTAAAAAAGTCATTCAGCTTTAAATCATCAAGTACTTCAATGATCTCCAAAGGTGAATACAAAAAATCGAGAACACATTAACATTGACCAATCATTATGAGGCCAATATTGCTGATTATGATGAAAAATATAGGAAAAAGAATCATATACTTACAGTAATTATAGATTCTAGTGGTGCAGAGTTGAAACAAAAGATATAAGATAGAACTACACAGAAAGAAACCCCTCCACCCAACAATTAGCAATACTATTAGGTTTCTGTTACAAAAATTAAAAACAAACACTAATAGATGGATCTGCATTAATCAGCACACTAGCACATTACATTTATATGGAAAACATAATTCATTTCGAATAAACAAAATCAAGATGATCATTCAGAAAAAAATGACTGGTAAGCATCAAATCTACCAAATTCAGCAAAAGCACACACAGCATAAATAAAGAAAACAGAC
This sequence comes from Pontederia paniculata, assembly GCA_001647135.1. Taxonomy (NCBI): domain Eukaryota; kingdom Viridiplantae; phylum Streptophyta; class Magnoliopsida; order Commelinales; family Pontederiaceae; genus Pontederia; species Pontederia paniculata. Next base: position 12,452 of record LTAE01006311.1, read on the forward strand.
AAGGAGAAGGGTGTTTGCCTCATAGCTTCCTAGATCTTCTTTCTCGTTGCATTTCTTATTACCACAAATAAACTGCCCTGGCAGATTAGGACCATTAGTATCAAAGCAATTTCAAAGTATATCATAGAAACATCAAAATAAGTAACCTGACATAAAAAAAAATTCAGATCTTAATGCTAAGACACCTTTCAAGGAATTAATAAAGTATGGAAAAGGTCAATTTGCTCAGCATAAGCGAGTATAGAAAGCTGTTGAAATATCCTATAACTATATATTATGGTTAAATTGGTTAGATGTAACAGATAGTCAATTTGTAATTAATTTCATAGAAACATTAAAATAAGTAACCTGACCTAAAAAGTTTTTCAGATCTTAATGCTAAGGCAAACCTTTCAAGGAATTGAACTATGGAAAAAGTCATTTTGCTTAGCACAAAAGAGCGTAGAAAGCTGTTGAAATAGGCAATAACTATATATTATGGTTAAATTGGTTAGATATAACAGATAGTCAAATTGCAATTGATCTAATAGGTATTTAAAAAAATTGTTCTAATAGGATCATATATTTATTCAGAATGAAATAGGATATCCTAGTTGAATTGCATAATAGCTAAATGCAGTTGTCATAATAACATTTCGCTCAACTTCTTTACATGTTTTTTTTTTCAGAAATAGGATACTTAATTTTCAGTAGTATCACATCTGTTTTGTTTTCGCCCAAATAATCATGTAATCAATATTGGATAAGGGTTTTCTTCTTTTCTGCCTCTTCAGGTTTGAGAAAGGGATATTGCTAGTGGAACTAAAAAATTTTAAAGTTTTAAGGACAAATATATATCAACAAATCTTTAATAAATAAACTATTTTTAATATATGATACTGGATTTTTTTTTTTTTGAAGGAAAAAAGGATGACAGCCGGTGTGGCGGTTGTCATCCAAGTATATATATGTATGATACTGGAATATTGCATCTAATATTAAACAACTGTTGCAGACAAACTCAAAAAAGATCATGTGGATCACCTTTGCCGGATACTACTTCCTTCTCTGTTCTCCACCTTAGGCCAACCTGTTCATGGAAGAATTTAATCCACATAAGAATAACATGAATATTTTAATTCTTTTGGAAAGGAACTTGATAATTTAATAAGAAGCCACAATCGGAGCTTAAAAAAGTACTACAACATCATGACCTATGTTACATAGGCACAATATCTAGTATGGGTACGAGGTACACGTCAATAAAAACTAGATATCGAAATGCCAATGTATTTTATAAGTAAAGATATAAAATATGACAAATTTAACTTTGTATAAATGAATATCATAATTGAAATATAATTGTGCCATGTACCAACCCTAGGGGCTCTCTATTTTATGTAGAACCATCATAACCACCAACACCATCATCACCAAAAGGATTGTGATTGTTACTTTGGAAAATCAATGTCCCATTAAAAGAATATTGTTGTACCTGACCCTCTCCCATTACCTTCTACATGAAAAAAAAATGCATTACACCACTTTTTCTAATGTGTTCTGCAACATTGCCCCTTTTCTTCAACTTGATATGGTGTTGCTCTCAGCTTTGGAGTGAGAAAGTCTGAAGCTTTGAACCATAAAAATGGAACTTTCAACGTCAGCCAAAACTTTCATGCATATCTAATCAACTTGAAGTATTTGAACCAAATATCTTATATTTAATAACTTTCTTTGAGTCGTCTCTCATCTATCTCTTCAAAAAATTATCTTCGAACATGATATTGCGTCGTGGACTACAATCCGAGGAGAAATGGAACTTTCAACGTCAACTGAATCTTTCATGCGTATCAAATAAACTTGAAGTATCTCAACCAAATATCTTTTATAAGTTGAACTTTCTTTGAGCCTCTCATGTATCTCTTCAAAAAAATTTTCTTCTTTCTGCTTAATAAGAACTGTAATTTATTTCAACTTTGTCTCAAGACTCTCAACTTCTTTGACCTCAAACTCTACTTCAGATTTGACTTCAAAGTTTTCAAACAGATAAGAAGGAACTCCATAAGATAAAGGAACTGTTTTGGCCTGCTATGCAACTGCTATCTACAAGCATTCCATGTCTCACATGGGACACTTGTCTCGAAGGCGTTTGAAGGGCAAATACTGTTTGCCAAACACAGTTTAATATTCACCTTCAGTGTTTGGATAGTGCACAACTTCTTCAATATTATCTTGCATATTTTCAACTTTAGTAGACTCAACTTTTGGAAACAATTGTTCTTCACAAGTTTGCATATGTTCTGGAAGAGTATTGGCATCCAATTGCTTATATTGTCTAATCGAAGTTGAATCTTCTCGTGTACTTCATGATGTCATACAAATGAATTTTTACCTCATGACCTATAATTCGTATTTTTAATTGGTGCTTCTGTAATTTTTGAAATAAACTCTGGCATCATGGAGGTAGGAAGCGCTCTTTTAGCAATCCCTTCAGTTTTTCCATGTCCGAACGGTTGTTTCTGGAAGAAATCAAACTTGAAGTTGTTTGATTTCTTTCCATCATGCTAATGTTGTGCTTGAAATTTTGTTGACAACTAGTTTGGCTTTCTAATGCTCTAGAATATTCCAATATTCAAAGAAATGATCAACCCTGGAAATCTAGTGCAAAAATTCATCGACATCAAAGTTCCATTAATTGAAGGTGGTCTGTCCTAATTTAGTCATTTCAAATAAAATTTAAAGAGGGAAACAATATGAAAGAGAGTTTGGAATAGTAATGTGGCAGTAGAAAAAAGATCAAACAGTAAAATGTCGAGGAAAAGAGGAAATGATATTCAGGGGCGGTGGCTAGGTGAAATAGAAAAGAAACAAAATAAAAATGAAACGATTTAAAGAAATGATATAATATAATGAGAGAAGAAAATATTTTAGTAGTACTTAGGCAGTTAGACGGGATGGATGGGGAGATGTCAATTATTGGTGGCAACAAAGAAAAATAGAAAAAAAAGACAATGCAACAAAGAAAAATAAAAGTTCATAGCAGATGCTACTAGAAGAAAAATAAACATGGAATAATGTGAAAGGTGAAAAACAAACGTGATTTGTGGTGGAAAAAAATTGAGAACGGAGGAACAATAGATAAAAGATATTGTTATGGATAATGAAAAAACATAAATAAAGAAAATATTGATGAGGGAAGCGAGGAGTCGAGCAAAAAGCAAAGAGGGAAATCTCCTCAAATGCTCTTACACAACGGGAGATCGAAGTGAAGGAGATTATAACTTTCGGACGAATTCGAAAAGAGGTTGATAGAGTCCAAAAGTACCACCCAAAAGGATTGCTACGACGAATTGTAGCAACATCGAGCATGAAATCAAAATACACCAAAGAGATAATCACACAAGTTTTTGAAATAAATTTAATATGAATGAAATTGATTAGCAAATGAAGACTTGAGGCATATTTATAGGCTTTTACAACAAAATCTTAAACAATCTAAATTTAAAAAGATAAATAATAATGAACTTTAAACAAGATTTTAAATTAAATCAAACTCTATCCTATATTCTATCTGTGCTAGATCAAGAACTCTTTTTCTCACAAGCATATTTGCTCAAGTTGTAAAAGAGGAGCATCTTCTTTTGCTCACGAGCATAGAAGCTCGTTGGTACAGGAGCATTTTTTTTATATAGTATTTTTAAACATAGGTTTTATTTTATTAGTTTACTTAAAACTTACTCTTTCTACAAGATTCATGCTTTATAAATAAGGTGCAATTGGCGAAATATTGCTTATTAAGCCATTTATTATATCGATATCTTTTAATGTTTTTATTTTGGTGCAATTCAATATATTTTTTTTTAATTTGGTAGCATCACACATTCAAATGTCAATCATCCATTTTATTGACGAATAATTATTTCATGTAAATTATAATTTGGAACCAATCTCTCATGAAAGAAAGAAAGTGATTGTTCCATGTTTCGATCCTACATTTTACATGTTTACCCAAACTTTCTATGTCAAATCCAATTTACGAGTTTGCAAACATTGTGGCTATGACAAGGGATAAATTGGTAATACTCAAACAGTTATTGCTGTATAAGCATGCAGTTTTCAAAAGACCAGAAGAATAACGTAAGTTAATGAATGTAGGTTTATAACTATTTATGTAACCAATTTTAAAGGTCTACTTATTTTTCACATAAAAAAGAAGGAAAAAAGAAAAAAATAATACGATAATCATTTTGCACAAACTACTGGGTTTACCTGTTATACATAACGCTGAACAATTCAGCAATCTACATATAGAACCTCTTTGACCATGAACAAGTCACTTTCAGTTAAAAAACTGCGGTACAATAATCTGATAAAAGCAGTCATGACAGCTTCCATCGAGAGTAAGGAAAATTGTGAAAAGGAAAAGCCTGGATCCAAATATCATGGTTCATTTTCCTAAAGAACAAGAAAGAATATTTTGCAAGTATTTGACAATGACTACCAAATATTATTAACCATTTTTCCAGGTTAGAATGTGATGTAAGACAATGAGTCATAGGAGTCATCAAAGGATGTAGTTGTACCTTTCCGTTCCTGTACTGTGACATATCGGCAATACAATATCTTCACATGTTAAGATTTGAACTCAATATTCACGGAATTGACATATCATAAGGGATAAATTGTAAGAAAAGGCAGATCACACACCAACCACTAAAGAAAATAGACTCTAGCAGAAAATATAGCATATAAATAATATCCCTAGCTCCTAATTACCTATTCGGTCAGAAGCAGAAGCAAGGATACAGTGCTTCTAGTATCATTCAAGTTAGTGAGGCCTTTATCTTGAAGGGAATGCTTGCAACTGTAAATGGGGATGACAAAGGAATCATGACAACTAGATTAATAATTATGTCAGTGTCAAGCAAATAGAAAGGATCACATTTCAGTTGACTTGTTCAGTTTAAAATAATCTATCCTCCAAAAGGACATAAAGAAATCAAAGAAAGTCATACTTAAATCAGTCACCACATCAACAAAGAAACGTCTAGGCTGGACTTGAAACAGTGATTTGCAATGAACCACCGGAAACAAGTAGCCATACTAGAACCACAAAGAAACAAAAACATAGAAAGAAATGCATAAACGATCAGTTAAAATAATAACAGAACTCAAATTGTATAGTTGTTATTCAAAAAAAGATACTCTTTAAAAAGCTTGTCATAATATCGCTTCACTAGCCTCTTCTCCCATGTTGAATCCATATCATCTTGGTCAGACAGGATGAACCTTGAAAATTCAAAACAACAGTTCATATTGTCAAGAAAAAAGATCTCCAACACAAAGAACAGATATTATAATACATCAGCTCACATAAGATGAAGAACAACTTGAGTTGGTTCGATTGTTATGATGAAATATAGAAGATGACAATTTCCCTAACCTGTAGCATTCTCTGATTGTGTCTTTATCAGTTTTGGCAGGTAAATCATCACACATTTTGTTCTTTTCTTTTCCATAAAACTGAACTGTGACAACCACATAAACTATTACTGAAAGGGAAATGAAATGAGGATATTTCTTTTTTTTTAAAGGAAAAAGGGCGACTATACAAGTTGGTAGTCACCCGCATGTATTAATGTAAAAGACGGCACATGTACAAATATGTAACGAAGAACAGTCTCAAAAGGCTCTCACAAAAAGGAACAAAAGAGGAACACCCGAGGTGTTAACCCCAACCCTACTCTCTAAGTAGGAAAAATATGTGATGTACAATATTCTCTACATAACATCTCTCTCCCTCAAATACCACGCGGTTGAGCTGTCAACCGAAGCCAAATCGCCCATGTTGTGGCCATGATGCCTGCCCATAGCCTTCACCACCCCGTGCTGCCCCGCATGCTAAGGGAGTCCCAGAACCTGGTCACTCCTGATGTGTCCATACCTGCGAACCCCATACGCCGCCATATCTCACTAGCGATAGGGCAGGTGAAGAATAAATGTGCAATGTCCTCATCCACCGATGCACACATGACACATGTGTGGTCCGCCTGTGGCGCCCATCTCGCCCTGTATACCTTGGTCAGGAGTCTGACTCGCCTTAACAACCATGAGAAAATCTTGACTTTCAGTGGTGTGCGTGAGCGCCAGATGCGTACACTATCAGCACATATGTCCTATGGAGTTGAGCCTCTAGGAAGCAGTTGTCTATATATCCCCCTCACCGAGTAGTGTCTTGACAGCCAGCACCAACCATCAGTTCTGGATGTCACTGGGCGGTACGCTGACAGTCGATCAAACAGTCTGAGGAGCTCCTCAAAATGCTGGTCTGACAATCCTCCTACAAATTGTGGTGTCAAGTCCCACCTCCTGCCGTGTCTGATGCAGTCCAACACTCGCTTACTGTCGCATGCGGGTGTGATGAGAGCGCCGCTATGCGGGGGAAGGAGACAACCAATGTATCGCTTGGTGGCCACTCGTGACTCCAGAAGGCAAAAACAGTCTCGAAGCCCAGCGAAGCATGGAAGAAAGATCTCACCAATAGGAGGATAGTGGATACCTCCCGCCAAAAAGATGAGGCGCCACGCGGGAGGCGAGGTCGGGACTCCCATGATAGGTCTCGTCCATAGCATGCAAAGAAGACTGAACTCCAGAGATCCGATCTAGGACCCATGATCCGACATACCCATCGGGCAAGGAGAGCCTGATTGGTCCATCGCACGTCCCGGACCCCGAGACCACTGTTTGACACAGGCTGACAAATCTCCGTCTATGCTACCAAGTGTGTCCCGGACCTGTCTGTCCCAGATCCTCGCCAGAAAAACCTGCTCTTGATTGTGTCCGTACGACATTCGACGAGCGCCGACATCCGCATCACATACATGTAATACATCGAAAGTGAGGAGAGAACGGATCTGCGTAATACCAGGCGGCCACCCCTCAATAGAAGCCTCGAGCTCCATCCCTATAATCTGTGCTCCATGCGCTCGATGACTGATGTCCATCCGCGGGATCCTTTGTCTGTCTAAAAGGAGCAGGTCGAGATAGATGAGCGGCAGCGAGCTGCTGGGTGTGCGCAACTCCTCCGCCATCGAGCAGCCTCCTCCTCTATCATGCCGAAAGGGATGAAAGATGATTTGGCATGATTTATCTGCAAGCCAGGATTGTAGGCAATGGGGCTGTTGCAGCAACGTTTCGGCGCCGACGACTGTACACAGCGCCTCCAGTCCGCGGTCGGCTTCGGTCCTCGTCGTCGCGTGAGGGACACGGTGTACGTGTGGGGCTCAAGGACGTGTATATGCCCAGCAAGGGTGGGCCCGCATCCGACTGAAACTCAGCACTCGAAGACATGGTCCCCTCCGTGGGTTTGGATATGGGCAACACGATTGCGAGTGGCGAGGGTGGGGTGGATGAAGGCGTGGTGGGTGAAAGTGGTCGTCGCAACAAGGCTGGAGGGTTAGAGGCGGTTGAGATGGGCGGCTGAGGATATTTCTGAAAAAAAGGAGAAATGTTTTCCATTCTTCCAGAACAAGAATATCTTCAAGAATCAATAGCGATGTGTATATTTGTCCCAGTGTCCTTACATAACAAATCCTATAATCATCACATGTATGCTCATAATGGTTATACAAGTTTTGGTTATCTTATAAGTGTCACCAACTCATTTTCTTACCCGTATACACAAATGTAGATTCTTTCATTGACCTGAAAAAATAATTTGAACATGCTCACAGTTTAACCATATGGTAAGTATGACATAGTTGTATGTCTTATTCAAAAAGAAATGGATGACTAGCCTATTTAGTAGTCATCCATGATATTAGAAAGTATGTGAATGCCACACCTAGTATAAATGAGACAGTATAGTGGTCAAAACAAATAAATAACATTGAATGTTTTCCAATCAATGTTGTCAAACTGAAAACAGACGATTTTACGATCTTACCAAGGAAAAATGAGTTGAACTACAAGCCGATTCATTGTGTGATGGCTTGTAAAAACATGCCTAGCCATGTTCATCTGAAAATTTATCTTGTCTGGTGGATTCCTCTGATGCATAGGTACATGACTTTGGCTGAGGTACTCATATCGGGGATGCATCGGGTATAGGTATAAAATGGGTATGCATACCCAGATGTACTCAATATTAAATTTAAAAAATATGGGTACATCATCAGTACAGCTTATGCATGCCTCGGTACATTTAGGAGGAAAGTTTGTTCTTTCACCTTGATGTGCTTGGTTCTCTAAAACCTACTTGATAGTCTACTTGAGAGATTTCCAGGATGCATCGGAACTGCATAATAATCAGAGAGATAATGCAGAGGTTTTGAAGTTTCTCTTGAGATTCATCATCTTTGTTGGAGATGACTTCGCCAAGGGACATAATTGGGGACCTAGACATATTAGTGCTGCCACGCAAGGTTATCAAAATTGTGTGTCAACTCATGGAATCGTCCAATTTTATGATCTTACATGGGAAAAATGTGTCGGAACACTCGTGTGTTGGCTCGTAGGTGGGTCCACGTGATGCCCTACATACCTCAAGTGTTCTCTGGCCCTAAATCCAATTCTTCCTTTTGTCATTCGCTGCTTGCTGTTGTCACTGCCACCCCTCCGTTCGCTAGTTTTTCTCTCTCCATCTTCCACTTTGTTGGCCGGTTTTGGTAGAATGTACACATTACATATAATTTTCATAGAATCAAGCATGTAGTGCTATGCAAGGTTGTCAAAAACTAGTTTTAATACTTAAAAACTTACTCTTTCATGTTTCTAGGGTCCAAAACAAGTTGACTCGGTCTAAAATCGAAAATAAGGGTAAAATCGGACCTAAATACGTTTTAACTCGTTAAAATAGAGTAAAAGTGTTCGTGCATGCGAGTTAAGTAGTGAATTTGGCGATTTCATTTCACATGTTCCCTATTGGTTTTTTGGTTTGGGTGTTGCCAAGATGGGTTGGGCTATAGGTCATGGGTTCAAGTCCAACTGATGCCAAGTTTTTTGTTTGCAATTTCAATTGTCTTCTTTTTATCTTTTTTTTTACCTTTTGCTTTTTTTTCTTGTATCCTTTTCCCTCTATTTTTTTTCTAAATTCTAGTCATATTAAAAAATGTTAAAACTATGATATTGTAATAAATTGAAATAGGATAGCAAAAACTAGTTACAATAATATAATATTATTGAAGTAATTTATCAATATTAAATTGCTAATGCCTTACAAAAAAAATATTAAATTGCTAATATTTTTCTTTATTATACATTCTTTGGACTATAATACTTGAATAAAATTAAATAACATTATGAAAAATATAATATAAGGATGCAATATTTGATTTTGCACAGCAAAATAATAATAGTTAATAGAAAAAATATCATATAAAGAATATGGTAATTATTTTGTATATAATATTTAGTAAATAAAATTTATGAGTTTACTATTACGAGAATATGATTGAATCACTATGTACCTTAGAAAGCTTAGAATGGATTATGGTTGTTGAACATTTTATGAACTTGTGATTAATGACACTTGATATATTGATTTATCATGTAATTTTAGTTTTTTAGATAATTATTATCATATTTGATATCATTTTAACACTTATTATTATTAAATTAATATTATATCTAAACTCTAAGTATTTACGTACGATTTTACGATACGAATCTACCCTCCCTAAAACGAGTTTAGGTAGAAACTCGAACTTGACAACCTTGGTGCTATGATCTCACGCTTTACGTGTTCACCCGGTCTTTCCGTGTCAACTCCGATTTACATGTTTGACAACATTGCTGCCACGCTCCCAAACCTATGTGCTGCCGCCAATTTGAGACAAGGGTTGTAGACGAGAGAGAGGGTGTCCATGACTAGAAGGAGGTCAATCAACAGAAATCATCAAAAAACCTAGTCAATTCTAACATGTCCCCCTTGCTGCAATGGATTGAAGGAGGCTGAGGACATTTTAGCCGAGTTGGCAAATACGCAAGCTAAGTGGCCTGCTGGTCTTATATTATTATTTTTTTGAAATTGAAGCTTGGATCTGAAGGATTGGCTTCACTTGATTTCGCCCATTTAGAATGTAGATTACCCTCTTAGCTCATTTTTTTCAAAATATTAACACTTACTTTCTGTATTGACTCATTGGTACTTTCCTTTTTTTTCTTTTTTCTATGTTATTAGCTATGGTATTTAATTTTAAAAATTGTTGATGCCATATATTACATATTAAAAGTATTTATTTTTTTATATAAAAAGTATTCATTTCTTAACATTGGCATACTTGTACCCTAGTTTTTTTTTTTAAAATAGGCGTACCCACACCCATACTTGTACCTATGCAACATAGAAACAGTCCCATAGGATGCCCTAATTACTCGCTCAATGCCAAATCCAAGCACAACATAGTTCTTTTTCAAGGTCTAGGCTGCATGGTTCGTTGCTGCATTGTCGTTCACCCTGCAGTTCATCCTCACCAAGCTGCTTTTTGCTGATGCTGCTGACACTGAGGCATTGTCGCCACACCAGTTTCCTCTCCCCTCTCTTGGCTGTCAGTAGAAGAGGAGTGTGCATCTTCTTGTGCTCGCAAGCAGAAGAGGCACTCCCTTCTACCCCCAAGAAGAAAAGGAGGGCATCCTCTTTTGGAGCAATTCTCTCTGCTTGCGAGCAGAGACTGCTCATAAGCAAATCCCTGAGCATTCTCTGCTCGAGTGCAGATGCTTGCTAGTAGTCACGAGCAGAAAAGAGCCCTATTTTACTGATATTTATCAGTTTGATAATTAAGACATCTGCTATCCATATAAACACACTTCCTTCCCTGCAGATTGTGTCTTCAGAAATACATGTGTTGACTCCATAATTTTGTGTTTGCCTTTTCCACGGTCCATGTTCCCCTTCATATGTTTGAAACTTTAAAGGAACCTTCTGCTAGTGAGCAGACGAGGGGTCCTCTTGTGTGAAATACCACCTGCTTGTGGGCAGTGGGAGCTCTTTTCTCAGTGAGTACTTGGTAGTAATATTTTTTAAAATAGGTTGTTTTACATTCTTATCAGTTTAGCAAGATTCTAGAATATAGATTATTTAATTGACTTGCTTTAGTTACACTGTTGTAATTTGAAGCCCTTGATATTTTGTTATTTTGACAACTTGATATTTAACTATGGAAAGTTCCTTATTTATTGTTTTGGAAGTTCAATATATTGATGTTTCTAAATCTGTTTTTAATTTTTACAAATAAATATATACATATGTTCTGAAATGAAAAAACTGTTACAATCCGGTGTTTCATGTTATGATCCCACATTTTGTGTGTTCACCTGGCCTTCCCTAGTAGAGTCCGATTTTTACAAGTTTGACAACATTGATTCTAGTTGTGTTCACTGGTTATTTAAATTCAGATTAATCAAGATATATTACTATAAATTCAGAGAATAAAATAGATAACAATAGCTCCCTCTGTCAAAAAAGAAAAAGATGTCAACAGTTCCCAGTTACCAAGCAACATATTGCAGCTCCCAACTGGCCGCTAAATGGAGATGAACAGAGGAAACATTATCCAGATTGCAATTCTCATTCAACTACATTAGGAATAACTGCAATTCTCTCATGAAAGATGAGGGTCAATTGTAACACTGTTCTGAAGAATGCAAATAGATTCAATCTTTTCTCTCAGAAAAAAACTAGATTCAGTCTCTTCGACTAAAAAAAAAGAAACTTGATTCAGTCTTCAAAGAGACTCACAATAGATGTACAGACACATGTAGCCACCTAACTCTTTCTTTTCGAGAAGGGGTTGTTCACTATCTGTTTTTTATATAGGACACTAGGGCACAGCATATAAACAGCTCATTATACACATGGCTTCCCTAAATGTCCATTACATTCCCAAGTCAGTAAACCAAAGCCAACTCAACACAACTCGCAACCAAATTCATAACATAAATATACTCCCATTCCATTTATATAAGCTTTTATCTTTCATCAAAATATGGTGTGTTATTTAAACCAAACCAGAGCAGCTAAGTCTCAACTCAAGCTAATCAAAATTTCCGGCAATCCCCATGATCCGAGTCCGAGCTGAAAAGTAATCATGACCAATTAACTTAGGGTTCCAATCAAAATGTGATTTTTTTACTCAGCTCTGAAGGTAACATGCCAGGACCAAACCAGTTGAGCTCATTTAAACGGATCCTTCTATTATATTGCCAAACTTCTTGTCCGGTTCATACATATTTAGACTTTCTTGAAAATGCATTATATCTTCATGGAAGAACATACTGATGAATGCATTCACAAGAACGATGAAAAATTCAAAAGCACAAAAGAAATAGAATAAAAAGATGATCACCGTAGTCGTGCATGAACTTGTTGTGGCGGTCGAAGGCGTTGAGGCCCCTAATATGCGCCTGGTAGTGCCTGCATATATTTTTTACCCCATTTCGACATCAAAGCTCGACGAATCCGAGCAAGAGTCGAGCAAAACAGCGATCAATTTGAAAAAGAAGGAGAAAAATATTACATTTTGCGCTCCTCCCGATCACAGATGGCGGACTTGAGCGATCCCAACGACGCCATCGCTTCCCAACAAAAAGGAGAAGGGGAAAAAAAGTTGGAATGAACGATGAGAAGAAGCGAGAGACAGTTTGGGGTAGATTGTTATGTGGGTTTCCGGTTGGATTACATATAATGGACTTCATCAAACGGGCTGAGCTTAAAATAGTTACACTTTTGTAGGTGGAGGTATGGGCCCATTTATAGCCTACTTACAGCCTGCCAAATGGTGCAGTCATGGGTCTTTTTCTTAACCTTCATTGCAGTCCCTTATTACAAAACTAGGATGAGTAATTAAAATAGGGTAAATATTATGGGAGATAAAATTTTAATTAATTAATTACTGCCATAATTATTAGAAGATCAAAGGATTAATTGAAGTAAAAATATTAAAAAAAACCATAAAATCCTTAGATAAAATGATGGAAGGATCATGATTAATATGTTGGAGGGAAAAGTTTATTGTAATAGCTGCCCTAATTAAAAGAGAAGCAGAAAAAGAAAAAAAAAGAAAAAAATGGGGCTTAAGACATGTGTCAACACCCTATTGGACCCTAATTCTCTCTCTCTCTCTCTCTCTCTCTCTCTCTCTCTCTCTCTCTCTCTTACATTATATAAATCCTTGACCAAATTTTTTTATACTCTTTTCTCTCTCTTCCCTCACCCAACTATTTTGAAAACTCAGTCCAAGGTTCTACCCAAAATTGAACTTGATCACCTTCAATTTCAGAAGCAAATCAAGAAG